>PVJC01019540.1:0-30111 GCA_004026665.1 Murina feae
TAAAAAACCAAAATGCTGGTTTTTAAATTTTCAACTATCTGTGATCCTGATTAAAATGACCTCTTTCTCTTTGTTTCAGGTGCTTAAACTACAAAATAATGACTTTGGGAAACTGTTTAAATCTCTGAAATTGAGATAGAAATTCTAATCTGTAGATGTCAATATTTGAATAGTAATAAAGGGTTTAGAAGATTTGGCGCAGACTGATATTACCTTTATGTAGAGAACTTGAAAAATGATTTCTAACTCTATAAATTGTGAAGATAATCTGAATTTGTGGAGGGAAAAATCACTCTAGGAATAAATATGTAAACAAATTTATCACAAGAAAATATTGTGAAGTACTGATTTTTGAGGCCCTCCTATGGACAGAATGTGAATCACAGTAACCCTTTTAAAACATATATTACAGTATTGTGTTAGAAAGTATCATCTGAGTAGTCTAAGTTTTACCTTATCTGCACCTTTGTTTCAAAAGTTGACCTTGTTTGCCTATAATCTGGAACTTAACAATTTTTTTTTCATGTAAGGATTGCTATATACCTATACTGTGGTTTATTTCTCAGTCAGTTCCACAGATTAATACCACAGTTAGATCTCAAATATATAACCCCACAAACAGGACTAGCCCAATTAGCATCAATTGACAGTGATTACTTTGGAAATAACAAAAAACAATAGAATTTGGGTTTGGAAGAAATTTGAGATCTCTATTCTAAATTCCAGTGAAGTATACAAAAAAAACACACCTTTCCCCAGTTTTGACCATAGCAGTAGGAGTCAATAATCCCCTCCCCACCTAAGACAGATGTAGCTATCTTCTCCAATCAGTATTATAGAAACAGCAAGGCATGGGCTGACCTGGGTACTAATTTTCACTCTGCAATCTTTTATAGAAGAGGGAGTAGGGGCTGGGGCATAGTCATACCAGAATCAAAGAGGGTTAAACAAAGGTCTGTTTTGTGCTCACATTAATGACCTTTGCAGGTTGGCTGTAGCTCTGTTCCAAATTTTCATCTGTAGTCCAGGTTATAGTAGCAGTCACTAACAGGGATATGCTCTGAGCAGAAGAGGGGGGCGGAATTAATTGACAAGTTAGATGACTCAAAGTATAAACTCGGGGTTACAATGAAGATCAAGTAAGATTAAGTTATGTTAAATTATAACATATCATTTAAATTATATTAATGCTATGATATCTTTTTCCAGAGATTCTGTCCAGTAGGTCTATGTGTCTTTTTTAATGCTCCAGGATTCAGAGACACTTGGGGAGGGATAATTCTAGTCCTTGAGTCTGGCTGTGCCTGAAGCTAGCAAAGCCTCAAGACTTTTGCTTTTCATTTAGCTATTTGCCATTAGATTTCTGTCACTTGTAACCTAAAGAGTTCTGATTAATAATACACCCCTCGCAGGCATGGTCAGTTTTGTTGTTGTTTAACACATAAAATTTGAAGAAGAACCAGGTGGTTAACCTTGTTCAGAGTACTATTACTAAAACAATTCATGCCATAACCCTGCAGCACTTCATGTTGAGGCCTTGCAGTCACCTACAGTTTTTGTGGTACAGACTTCTGAGAAACATAAAATCTCTCATAGATGTTCCAGGAAGATAAAAGGAGAACTCCTCCCTCCTATCCCTTTTGTCCATATTCTATTCACTTACTAATATACCCATAGTTGGGGTATATTTACCTAGCTTCACTTTTCTCAGAGGTTCTTTAGACAGCATCAGCTCTATATGAGAAAATATGCCTTTCATTTAAAAAAAATTAAACACAGAAATGGAATCTTAGCTAACCTCTGCTTCCATGCCTATAGTGGCAACTGTTGAGACGTAGCAATTCACATTTACAAATTTTCTCAGTTGTCCTCCATCCCTAACTCCTGATAAGTATTAGGTCTTCCAAGGAAGAAAATTAAGTACTACTTCTCTTTATGGCCACACACAGAATTTCAGAACAGATGGACCTGGATGCCAAATGTTGCTATAGAGTTTAATATTTTTTCTTGCTCTAAATTTTAAAATGTCATTATAATATTTCGTTAGAATTTAACGCTATTGTTTCTTAAAAATACATTTTCACTTTTTCAGGATAGAACATTAACACATGATTTCAAAACAATTAGTTGTAAGAACTCACTCACATATGCTACAAGTTTATCTACTGTATGAATTAAATAATTTGTCCTGCTTTATAGTAACAGCACATGAACTTCCCTGTATTGATCATGGATTTTTATTTTCTGTATTTTATGATGCTTTAACATTTTAGGGCCTTGCTGATTATAGAGGGATTTCCCCTCTCAAGGTTAGCTAATTCCTAGAGACAGCAAACAATTCATCCTGGAGTGCTTTTCAAAACCAACCAATCCAAAGCCAATAGCTTCCTCTATCTCCTGTAAGGGACTGCCACATGCTGAGCAAGCCATTATCCCCTGCCCAAATCACCAAGATCAGGTGCCAGACAACTAGAGACATCCCCTACACCCAAGTCCACTGAAATAATTCAAACCAGCTCATTCTAAGCCTGCTTACCCTGTGTTGCTATGCCTTTCATATGGAAACCATAGTAGAGTGCCATATTTCATGTTTCTAGGGATCTGAGAGTATAAACTTCTTCCTTCATGACAGTCATTTCTGTATCTATATGTCTTGCCATACCTGATTAAAACAAGTCCTGACTACAATTTAAAACTTTGGAAATTATTATTAACTATTCATCAAAATAGCTTCTATTAGTAAATATATTATTCATCTAACATTTTATTAACTACTAGGGTCCCTCTGTGTTGCCTGTGGGGATCAGACCAAAACCGGCAGTCCAACATCCCTCAAGAGATGTAGCAGCGCGTGAAGCAGCAGGTGGCTGGGGAGGAGCCCAAGCCCAGGCTGGGCACCACACCGCTCCCACTCATCCTGGCCCTGCTGCACCTGCCACTACCACTTGGTAGGCTCGCTGCTGCTCCACTGCAGTCTTCGAGTGCCCATCCTAGGGCGATACTGGTGTGCCCATGACCGAAATGTGGGCTCGCACCCAGTCAATCCTGATCCCAGTCCAGATGGGGGAGGGGCACACAGGGGGAGTGTTCGCAGGAGATGTTTGCATGCAGCTGCACTTGCCAGGCGTAAGCCCAGCAGCATCTGGCACCCATCATTCAGTTGAACAGGGCACCCACTGTGGGAGCTCACTAACCACCAGAGGGCAGCTCCTGCGTTGAGCATCTGCCCCCCTGATGGTCAGTGCACATCATAGCAACCAGTCTAATAGTCAAATGGTTGAATGGTCACTTAGGCTTTTATATATAGAGAGATTTGGCAAAATAGCTTTTCTTAGTAAATGTGTTATTAATCTAATGTTTGTTTTTATAACATTCAGAGGTTTTTGTTGAGATACTTTCTTTTTTTTTAAACAAGACTCTAGGAAAGAGGAAAATTCAATTCCATTGAGACTATTTAGAAATGAATCACTCCCATATTTTTTTAGGAAAACTTCAGTAATAAAGTCTACAAAGTTGGATTTGTGGTTTAGCGAAGTCTCTATAATCTGTTTTTGATATGGGTATAATACTGTGAGTCATCAAAGGAAAAGTAATTTTCCCTCTGTGGATTAGAAATGATTTCAGAGACCTTTATAAAACTCAAAGGAGAGAGGCATTGATTGCTTTGCACAACTTGCCTAATTGTTCATTTAGATCTGGTGATTTAATCTAATCATTTATTTACAGAAGGAGCTATTAACAAACCAGTGGCCCCGACATGTGACTGGCTGATGTTTCCTTGCCTGGAGGAAATTAATCTGGTAACAAGTTATACTTTTTCTTTTCATGGATATTTAAATTAGAATGGAATAGATGGCCTGTTGGTGAACAAAATAGATGTATGAATGTTGACTGTGTGACTGGGAGATTTTACACATCAGAGCCACAATAATGTAATCTTTAATAATTCATATTATGAAATAAAAACATCATTGTCCCTAAGAAGTTATTTATTCTCCACTTAGAAGAGAAACTTTAAAAATATTCTGCATATAAAAACAACTAGGAATAGAGCCAATGTCCACTACTTTAAGCAATGACTTCAAATTTTAATTTGAATAAAATCATGTGTAGTACTTGTTAAAAATGCATATTTCTGGGTCCTGCTTTCCAGAGATTCTGACTCAGTAGTCTGAAGAGAGGCTCAAGAATCTGCATTTTTATTAAGCAGTCTGAATCCTGACACAAGAATCACAATTTAATAAACACAGAGAAACCAGTGCCTACTTTCCCTGCTTCTAAAGACTCATTGTTGAGCTATGTGTGCAATCAGCTGTCAGCTTGGGTCCTAAAATATATCCTAGTAGCAGTTTCTGTCTAAACATTGAGCTGATAATGTTAATTTTATATAAATTATACTAGTGGCCCATTGCACGAAGATTTGCACAACAGGCCTTCCATCCCTGGCTGCCAGCACCGGTTTTCCTCTGGCACCCAGGACCCAGGCCTTTGGTCTGGCTGCAGCAGCGAGGCTTGGCTTCTCTGCTTTGGCTGCTCCCAGCCCCTCCTCTCCCGCCCCCTCCCCGCCCCAGCTCTTCCAGCAGAGCCCAAGGTGGGCTGGAAACCTGGGTTGCCCCAGGCCACTCCTTGAGCAGAATACAGGGCCAAAGGGAAGCTTGGCTTCCTCCATCACTGGGAGCAACCCAAGCTTCCTGCTCCTCCAGCTCCATGGCCACTGCCATCTTCAGGTTTCTTCAATCTTAGCTATGTGCCTGTGTATGCAAATTAACCTCCATCTTTGTTGGGTTAATTTGCATAGTTGCTCTGATTGGCTGGTGGGTATAGCAGAGGGAGTGATGGTTAATTTGCATGTTTCTCTTTTATTAATGTAGATATATATATATAAGTATATCTAGATAGATATCTAGATAAGATATATGTCTAGATATCTAGACAGATATTTTTTATTATTATTTCACCCTTTTCAGGTCCAGAAATAAATGTGTAAAAACTTCAGGTTAGTCATTAAGTTTAACTTGCCCTATTTTAGCTGGGGCAAGTTAAACACTTTGAATCTCAGTTTCCTCATCTTGAAAATGGAATTATAATGCTCCTTCACAGAATTATGGTGAGCATTAAAGGAACAATGGTATATAATGCATTTAGCCCAATACCTAGCAAAGAGTAAGGGTTAAGTAAATAGTAGGTCTTGTTATTAAAAGATAGGAGAGAAGCACTATGACCCATTGACACCTTATATTTGTAAGGAAATTGCTATATTGTTTCCAGAGCTCTTTCACACACATGGTTTCATTATATCCTCACTATGTGCATATGAGATAGAGGGTACAGGATATTGTCCAGTTTACAAATGAGGGTCAATTTTGTCATTCACTGTGAGCATTGGCTCAAACTATGGGGGAAAAATGAGTCTCAAAGCAGCTGAGAAGGTAGGAGTTTCTTTCACCTTTGAAACCAAGGAATTCGCGTACCCTTAGAATGCTCTTGTAAACTTCAGAGCTCACAGTGAGTTTCAAATTTGTAGAATGACAGAGTAGTATAGTGGCGAAAAGCAATAGGTTTTGGAGTAAACAAATCTGGCTTTGTCACTATAATGGTTGTCAACTTGACAACAATATTTAAGTTTTTTCAGTCTGGATCGCCTCTTTGCATAATCGTAATACCTAATATTTATTGACTCTTCAATGTAATATTTTTTAGAGCACAGAAGAGCACTGCTCAGAATAGAGGTAGTATATAAGAACCACCCACCTAAACATGATATAATTACTACTAATGTATGAGAGCTATTACAATGGTTAACTTAAAGATTAAAGTAATAAATTTTTCCTAATGTGAAGAAGATAGCTACTGGACAAATTATTTGCCACTATTATAATCACTTACATTATTAGGAAACAGAGTAAACATGAGAAGTCTGTGTACCTAGGACCAGATCACAAAATGACTCCATGGCAGGGTCAAAGTTCTGCTCTGTCCAAGACCTTGTCTTTTCTCCAGAGATCACTGTGATCCTTTCATAGCATTCAAAAGGACTTGCATTTGGGGAATTTCCTTGTAGAGTTCCAAATGCTCTTGGGTCTGGAAAATTATTTTGTATTCTTATGTTTAATATTCTGAGTTTTGTGAAAGATGAAATTTTTGCTGAGTTGAAGGCCCACACAGTTCTTACAGGTTCCAAGTTGGAACCAATCAGAAATCTTTTGTGGCTTTGAGTTAGTCTTGGCAGAACACTTTCCGAGTAGGAGGATTTAATGGGTTTCTTTAAAGAGTCACTTTAAAGCTTTCATTTAGGCTCAAACCAAAGTAAACTGACCACTCTATTCCCATGGATTTCAGAGGATCAAGGGTTAGAATTCAGGGGAAATGTGGTAACCAAGCCTATTGAGAATTTGGTTGATACTTTGGGCCATAAAACAGAAGCAAGTCCATGTTGTCACTAAAAGAAACTTTCTCACAAAAACCTTTTTTTTTTTAACTTTGTCCATAGGCCAGTTGGGGGAGTTCTTCAGGCAAGGCATCCCCAGTGGCTTATGAGTAGGCTTTCTGATGGAGTCCAGTAGTTTAAAAAAAAAAGTTAATGTCTTCTATAATCTTATCTACCTTATCTCTTTCTCCATTTCTGCATGAACTGTTTGTTCTAACCAGACTGGTCTTAATCTTCTATTGTGAGATACTTTACCTTTGCATTCCTGAGATTATGTTCTCATCTTCTTCCACTCATCTCCACTTACTGAAATATTAACTATCCTCCAAGGACTAACCTCAGGGCCCTCCTTATCTGTTGGGTGAAACTATTTTAGGTCATAATGTTCTTTTCAGATGCTAGACTAGTCAGTCACTCTATGTGCTAAGAAGTCATCACATAACTTCTTGTCTTGCTAGGTATATTGGACAAGGTTCCCCAGAGAAAGAGAAACAATGTATTTATATATCCATATATCCTATTGTGTTTATTTACATCTTTATCTTTATATACTAATATAGATATGAGAGAATGGATAGATAGATAAATTTTGATTGATTGATTGATCTTAAGGAATTTGCTTCCATGAGGGTAGTGGCTGGCAAGACCAAAATCCTCAGGGCAGGCTAGAAAGCTGGAAATTCTGGCAAGAAGTTGACATCTTGAGTCTGGAGGCAGAATTTTTTTCCTCATCATAGGACCTCAGTCTTTTCTCTTAAGGCTTTAACTAATTGGATGAGGCCTACCCACATTATGAAGGGTAATCTACCTTACTCAAAATCTACTGATTTAAATGTTAATCACATCTAAAAAATAACTTCACAACAATATGTAGATTGGTGTTTAATCAAACATCTGGGTGTCATTACCTATTCATATTGATACATAAAATCCACCATTACATTGGGTGGGTGTGTGTGTGTGTATATATATATATATATATATATATATATATATATATATATATATATATATATATATTAGAGTTATATATGTATACACTCACACACTGCAATTGAATAGCTTTATGGAGAAGACAAATAAAAAATGTTTATGAAATTTCTCTATGCTCAGCAATGATCTTCTTACTATTAGTTTGTTCGCTTTGTAGCTTCTATAAAATTTATATCTTTCTTCATCTATTTAAAAATCCCATGTTTTCCATCCAACCTGTCTATCTTAGTTAGGCATCGTATTATTCTTATTAACCATGTTTCACAATTAATTGCCACTCAAAAAATTTCTTCCCAATTTCTCATCTGACTTCCCATCTTGGCACATAAACCTAGAAATTTTTTTTAAGCAAGAGCCCTTGTAAACAAAATATCTCTTTCTAAGTTTGTATTTCTTTGTATCCTCTATAATATTTGCTGTGATAATCTACATCGTTATCAATCAGTAAGGATTGGCAGACTGACAGATTATTTAGGCCAACAAAGAGAGTTCTATTCTCACATTACCCACTAATTATTAGATATTACGACCTGATTATCTCATCAGTATCTCACATTTGACATGTTTCAAACCAAACTTCTTTTTCTTCCAAAACATTGGCTGATCTAGAGGAACAAGAAGTAGCCATCATTGTCAACTTAACCTATATCTTCCTCTGTAATAATGACCTCTTCACTATCCATGCTCTTTCGTCTTGTGTTCCTTTGTCCCATGCACTTTATCTCCACCTGCCAGGGATACTCTTCTTGATCTTTATATATCACTAGAGGCCCGGTGTACAAAATCATGCACAGGTGAGGACCGGCTGCCTGCCCCGATGGGGACTCATTGGGCCAGGCCAGCGGGGGCAGGGGGGCAAGGGAAGAGGCTGCAGCTGTTTGGGGGCCGGAGAAGGGGGGCTGATTGGGGCCCGGATCAGGCTGGTTAGCTGCTGCAGTGCGCATCATAGCCACCGGTCATTCTGGTTATTCTGCCGTTCCAGTCACTGGGCTTTAATATATATAGATTCTCCTTGTAGTTCCACTTTCACCTTAAACATTATCTTCTAGAAGAGGTTTTCCCAGACTGAACAGGAGAAGGAAATCTATCTTTCTATTTTTATAAACTAATGGCTTACATATCATATAAGCTCAACACTTTTTCAATGAATTCCTGAAGGAATAGATTAAAGAAATACAATACATTAACTAGGAATCTATAATAATTCTATAATAATTAAAGCATAATATGCTAATTAGACCAGGCGGTCCTTCCGGATGAAGCTGGGGCTGTAAGGGAAGCCCAGGTCCTAGGTGCCAGAGGGAAGCCGGTGTTGGCAGCTGGGAGAAGGAAGGCCTACTCTTGCATGAATTTTATGCATCAGGCCTCTAGTTGTAATATAAAGCACAATGTATCAATACACATAATACAGATGTGACTAAAGCACAAAAGGAGGTGATTATCTTCAGGTAATAACAATGAGGTAATTGAATGAATGCCTTGTACTCAATGATTGTTCACTGTCATTTACTATTATTTAAATGCTTATTTACTGTGCCACTGACATATTTAAGAGATTAATTTTAGTTATAATTACTAATTCAGCGAACTAAAAATATTATGGGACTAAACTATAGAAAACTGGGTATACATAAACACTACAGATTTTTTTTAAAGAGTGTTTGTTTGGCTCAGTGAATTTTCTTTGCTCACCTTGTTTCCCGAGTGCAGTATGACATGAAGAACACAATGTGCTTTAGCTGGAAATTAACTGCTGTAATCAGATGTTACAGCATGATCAGAAAACAAGCTTTTTAAAGCATAGTTATGAAAGTGTAGTTAGTCATTTGTTGAGAAGAGAAACCACACATCAAACCACACTTTGATGTAAATGAACGGATCATGCATGTAACACGGTGAGCCTCAATTGTTTTTATTTCTTTTTTGAATCTGAATTTTACTATATAATTGTTAATTTCCATAAAATACAAATGATTGATAGAGTATATTTTATTACTTTTCTTACACATATGTCAAAATAGTGAAATGATACAAAGTCAGTGTGGTAATTATAAAGATTTCCTACTTGTAGTTATGACCATTGACTTCTAAAAAAGGAAGAGCATGCCTTCTTTTTCAAACTGACCCGTTAGGGCTTATTTTTTCATGAAGAAACTTACTATTTCAAAGTGTTGGGGGGTTTTCAGATGTTTGGGTAAGATTTAATTAGTGCTTCTACTCTAGAATTAAAATGCAGATTCTCCATATTCTGTATAATCATCTCAATACGTGAGGTTAACTCAAAACAAATGAGGTTCAGTCAAATCATCTCTGTTACATTTGCATTGAAATGATAATTTATGTAAGCAATTTTGATCTTAAGACAAGCTAAGATCCTGAAGTGTCATCCAAAGGAAGATACATTATGCTTAATATAATTATAATGATGAGTGGGTTTTCAAACTATTCTATTTTTTAATAAGTATTAATTTATATATGGCAGAACCTCTAAATTGCTTACATTTGGTAACCTAGAGTGGCCTTCTCCCTAAAACAACTTACAGGCACTATTGCATTAATTTTTCACAGAGAAAACTAAGCATGAGATAGTTTAAAGTTTTCATCAATTACAATCAAACCCGTGGCAGAACAGAAATAAAATCCAATGTCCTGAAAAACTATGCATTGTCATGGAATTTGATATTTCTTCTTTTCTTTTCCATTTCTATAATTTTCATTAAGCCCAAATGAGTCAAGCCATAAATTCAGTGATAAAATCTAAAGATACATAACCAGAAACTTCAGTTGGGTTGGAGGGGTGAAGAGACAGCATGATTTTTCAGAAGCTGTTAAGGATAAAAAGAATGCTTTATATCAGCTAAATGATAAAATTTCACATAGTCATGATATATTCGTTGATATTTTATTTCAGAATAATTAAGTTATAAAGAAGATGGCAGATTATGAAAAAGCTGAAGAGATGCAAGAAAATTACCAGAGAAATAAGTAAGTTTTGCCCAAATTCTACAAAAAAAGTGTTCTACAACTTCATATACACCTTATCCTTTTCACAGCTGTAGCAAAAAATATTATAATTTTTTTCGCAAAAATAGCAATGCTATTTGCCTTTGGCTGTGCTTCTACATAATCAGTGTTACAACTGGTTTAATAGTAATTTTAGGAAATGAATAGCTGCAGGATTTATTGAGTTAGCACTTCAGATATCACATCTTCTGAATTTTTTGCAGCTTACCAGATACAGAGAATTCCATTTCAGTGATCTGTGGATCCTTCATTCCACTTGGTACATTTAATATAATAAAATATTAAGTTTTGATTATTTTTTCATTGAATGGATATCTGTGTATATGTAAGTTATAAAATTTTTCTTCACCTATTATCCATTAATTTAGAGATTTAAAGTTGAAATGGTTTAAAATTTATTTCCACCTTTACCATAATAATTGGGTTAAATTTCAATGTATAAACTATGAGCATCAGGTGAACACCTCTAGATTCTCTGGTTCATTAATGCAGGGCTGCAGCAGCCAGAAAAGACGCTCCCACCATACCTGTGCTCTTCTTCACTTTCTGTTTTAAAAATTATTATCATTGTACAGTCTTTATTTTTATTGAATTTATTGGGGTGACATTGGTTAATAAAATTATATAGGTGTACAAGTCTATAATAGATCATCTGTATATTTTATTGTGTGTTCACCACCATAAGTCAAATCTCCTTCTATTACCATTTATCCCCCTACACCCTCTTCTGCCTCCCCATACCTACCTTCCTCTCTGGTAATTACCATACTGTTGTTTGTGTCTATGAGTATTTTGTGTTTTGTTTTGTGTTGTTTTTTTTTTGCTTCATCCTTTCATCTTTTTCACCCAGCCCCACAACAACCCCCCAAACCCCTCTGAAGGCTGTCTGTCTATTCTGTATCTATGAGTCTTCACCTTCAACTCTGGTCTTTTAAAAGACTACCTAAGGGACGCCCATCAGCTCAGTTGCTAAAACCAGAGGTTCTTAAAAGGCTACTCATCCGCTCCTTTCAAGGCTTTCCATGAAGGTCAATAGAGACAGAAATGTTTTCCTGAAACGAAATTTGTCAAAAGAGAGCTTACTGGGTCTTAGACTTTAAACTCTGTGTTTGGACTGGGTGAAGGTCTTTATGATCTTAAAGCACATTTTTTGTCATCTATGAGACATTGCATAGAAAATTGGCCTGTATATAATAAATTATTAACCTCAGGTGGAATAGAATTAAGTGACTTCTCATCCTATATAATAAAATGCAAATTGATCCTAACAGCAGAACCACTGGGAATGGTCACTATGACACACACTGACCACCAGGGGCCAGATGCTCAATGTAGGAGCTGCCCCTGGTGGTCAGGGCACTCCCACAGGGGGAGCTCTGCTCAGCCACAAGCCAGATGGCTGCCAGTACAACGGTGGTTGTAGGAGCCTCTCCTGCCTCCTCAGCAGCACTAAGGATGTCTGACTGCAGCTTAGGCCTGCTCCACGCTGGCAAGTGGACATCCCCTGAGGGCTCCCGGGCTGCCAGAGGGATGTCTAACTGCCATCTTAGGCCAATTGCCTGGGGAGTGGGCCTAAGCCAGCAGGTGGATATCCCTCAAGGGGTCCCATACTTCGAGAGGGCACAGGCTGGGCAGAGGGACTCCCCCCCTCCCCATAAAATGATGCAGCTGCTATGGAAAACAGTATGATGGTTCCTTAAGAAATTAAAAATATAATTGAAAGCAGAAATTGAGGATATATTTGTACAGCCACATTCATAGCAGCATTATTCACAGTAGCCAAAAAGTAGAAGTAACTCAAGTGTCCATTGACTAAGGAATGAATGAATTTGTGAAAAAATATGGTATCTACATACAATGGAGTAATATTCAGACATAAAAAGAAGGAAAATTACAACATTTGCTACAACTTGAATGAACCCTAATGATATTCAGAGTGAAAAAGCCCATGAGAAAAGGACAAAATACTGTAGGATTCCACTTATATGAGGCTCGTAGAGATTCAAGAAACAAAAAGTAGAATGGGTCCACTGGTGTGGCTCGGTGTTTGAGCATCAACCTATGCACCAGAAGATTCTTGTTCAATTCCTGGTCAGGGAACATACCTGGATGGATTGATGTTTCTCTCTCATGGATGTTTCTGTCTCCATTTCCCTTCCTATTTCTCTCAAATCAATAAAGACATTTTTTTTTTTAAAAAAAAGTAGAATGGTGGTGGCCAGAAGCTGGCAGAGTTTTGCAAGATTCATGGTATTCTGTGGATGGTTAGTGGTGATGGTAACACAACAATATGAATGTACTTGATACCACTGAAAAGTACACTTTAAAAGAGTTGAGATGGTAGATTAAATGTTTGTGTGTACTTTATTACAATAAAACAATTCATTCCAGATGTATATCTTCAGTTGTTACTTTAATGTGGACAGCCAGTGACAACTTACTTTTCCATGGATTATACTAAAAATCGTTATATTGTCTATGATTACATTTGTTTTTAAAATGCAGTGTTGGTATAATTTGCTACCCTGGATGAAATTTGACTCTTCCACACAATTATAATTAGAAAATGTTGCAAATTATGTTCACATTGTAACATTACCTTTTAAACATTTACTTTCCAGAAAACTGCAACAATTGCCCAAAGTAAGAAACCAAGTTGTTGGACCTTTGGAGATAGTAAGTAATATCAGTTAGAAAGTATGCATACCAGACAATTATAGGGAACTAGGGGCCCGGTGCACAAAAATTTGTGCACTCGGGGAGTGGGGGTCAGCCCGGCCTGTGCCGTCTTGCAGTCTGGGAAACCTCGGGGGAGATGTCCACCTGCTGGCATGCCTGGCCAGCCTGGGTGAGGGGCTGCGGGCCATTTTCAGGCTGCCCACAGCCCCTTCAGAGTTCGTGCACTGGGGGGTGGGAGGGCTGGTGAGTGCAGGCCTGGACGTTTGCCACCGGAGGGCCCACGATCATACACGCCTGGTGGGCCCCCACCACTGAGGGGACACACCTGGCACAGAACTGGGTGGCAAGCCAGGGTGGACACTGGTGCAGGATCCCTCGGTGGGGCCCTGCTGCTGAGCAAACACACCCAGGGTGGAGCTGGGCAGCGGACTGGTTTCGGATTCTTCGCACTGTGCAGCAGACGCTCCCGCACACCCTGTGGAGGCCCCTGGGGGGCGGATGAAGATAGCGAACCCTGGACGGGTGCTCCCGCACGCCCCCGACGAGGCCCCCAGGGCAGAGCCAGGCAGCAGACCCAGGACAGGCATTCCTGAACACCCCAAGGAGGCCCCTGGGGGCAAAGCCAGGCAGCAGACCCAGGACGGCTGCTCCTGCACACCCCACAGAGGCCCCTGTGCTCCCGCATGCCCGGGGAGGCCCCCAGGGAGCGGAGCCAGGCAGTGGACCTGGGACAGGCACTCCTGGACGCCCCGAGGAGGTTCCTGGGGGGCAGAGCCAGGCAGCGGACACAGGATGGCTGCTCCTGGATGCCCCAAGGAGGCCCCAGGCCGGACCGGGTCCCCCCCCGCCACTGAGCTGACACACCTGGCACAGCTATGCCGGCCACGGAGGCTCTCAGTGCAGAGCTGCCCTGCCAGCCTCCATCTTGGCTGGGTTAATTTGCATACAGCCGCTCTCATTGGCTGGTGGGCCTGGCCGTGAGCAGAGGCTCAGCCAGCCTAGGCAGGCAGTTGCAACAGAAGCCTTTGGTTTGCTCTAGCTCCGTAGTTGCTGGCCGCTATCTTGGCTGGGCTAATTTGCATACAGCTGCTCTGGTTGGCTGGGAGGGATGGCTTGGCTGGTGGGTGTGGCTTAGGTGTCTCGGGTAACTGTCAATTTGCATACTACTCTTTTATTATATTAGATTGTCAGTAGTGTATAGAATGTATGTTTGGTAGTTTATAACCCAACAGGTCCACAATAAGGCATGGAAAAATTTAACACAAGAACTAGACAATGATTCCAATTTTGGGAGGAGGGAGTGTGTGTGTGTGTGTGTGTGTATGTGTGATACATAAATGTTATCAGAGATTATTTCTGAGTGGTATCCTATATAATCCTATATTATAAAGGGCTAATATGCTAATTAGACCGAACAGCAGAACAACCATCCAGACGACCTTCCAGATGAAGCCAAGGCTGTGAGGGCCAGCCAAGGCAGGTGGGGCTGTGAGGACCAAACCCCTTGCACAAATTTCGTGCATTGGGCCTCTAGTAGAATTATAAATGACTTTTACTATTTTGTTTACATTTCAATATTTTCCAGTGATATTGACAAAAGTTGCTTTTATTTTTAAAGTGATATAATTCCTTTTTATTTTTTTCAATTCTTTTTTTTAATATATCCTATTGATTTTTTACAGAGAGGAAGGGAAAGGGATAGAGAGTTAAAAACATCGATGAGAGAGAAACATCGATCAGCTGCCTCCTACACATGGGGATGTGCCTGCAACCAAGGTACATGCCCTTGACCAGAATTGAACCTGGGACCCTTGAGTCCACAGGCCAATGCTCTATCCACTGAGCCATACTGGTTAGGGCATATAAATTATTTTTAAATAAAAAATAATTATCTAAATATTTTGTAAAGATTATGTACGCATCAGAGTATGTTTCAGCTAAACAATTCTTTAGCATTATGTTTAAGGAAAATTTTCAGAAATGCGCTCTCAAATCACCTCCTCCACTTAATCTAATCTCTAAACTAACCTATCAGATCAATATCACTAAAAATACACTTGAAACTACCTATTTTTTCAGAAGTCCATTTTTTTAAAAATCTGGGAAGTAGCAGAACATGAGAAACTTTATCAAGGAGATAACACACTACTCTGGGGATGGTGGAGGAGCAGATAACCTCTTATCTGTAGTAATTAGTACAATGATCTGGCAGTTAATTCATAAATATTTATTAGTGCATAAATGAAAGGAAAAACATTAATTTTTTTCAGTTTCCACTTACAAAATATGTACTAAGTTCCTGTTATTCAAATCTAATTTCATTTCAGTAACATTATACATTTTATCTTGACCTCTCTCAGTAAGATAAATAATCCACATTTTCAAGTTCATGTTTAGGCTTTGGAATAATGTTCTGGGGACTTGTAGAATAGAATGTGAAGCAATCAATATTTAACTTTCAGTTTTTTCTTTTTTCTAAACAGCTTTGCAAATTATTATAGACCTTAATTTACAGAATAGATGTCATCCTAAGTAGAAAAAAATCTGAGGAATTTAAAATAAGAATGAAGAATATAATTTATTACATTTGGTGAACTGATATTTTTCTATGTAGTTACTGTTCATCGCACTTAGTTTTCATTGCTATGATGTTGCTAAGATCATTGTCCATCAATCAAGATGTTGTCATTGCAGTCTCAGTTTATTCCAGAATTAACCAAATGGAAGGAAGTTTCTGATTCATATCCACATCTCACCTGACTTGTGTCACAGGTCTACAGTTTTTACTGATTTTGCTACTTTATATTTTTCAATATACATTGTAATTCCTTAGAATTGGTGACTATTTTTTTTTTACTTTATAAATACTTTTCCATTGTTTTATTCTTTTATTTGGTCAATTACTTTATAAAATGACATTTACTTGGCAAAAACTATAGGTTGGTTTTGGGTTTTAATTTTTTACTGCAAAATGCAACTGTTTTGTTTATTTTCCTCAGTTTCGCTTTGCTGATGGGCTGGACACCACACTCATGATCCTGGGATTACTGGCATCAGTGGTAAATGGAGCATGTCTTCCTGTAATGTCATTGATTTTAGGAGAAATGAGTGATAACCTTCTTAGTGGATGTTTACTCAAAAGCAACACAAGTGAGTATAATATTTACTTTTCTATATTGCTGGAGATTCAGAGGTGTTAAAACAGTGAGCTCAATACAGATTATTGTATTGTCATACAATATCTACATGGTATGTATTAGTCATTTATTTTTCTGTATTGCCAGGGACTAAAGAACCAAAATATATATTCATCAATATTTTTCAAAGAAACAGAACCAACAGGATGAATGTATGTTTGTATACATACATACACGCATTTTATGTGTGTGTGTGTATATAGAGACAGAGATACACATATGTGCGTGCACACACACACACACACACGATGTCCCAAAAAATGTATACATACTTTGAATGATTATAAAGTCAGTATTTATTAGCATACAGTTCATTTTCAAAATTTAAAAGAATCTACAGAAGTTAATAATTTTTCTGTCAATGCCTGTTTTCAAATTGATGATCATTCTGGTCCAGGCACTGCTGATAACATGAAGCAATGGAATCATTTTATTCATATTTGTGCACCCTCAATTTGTCAACTGTTGCTGGTTTTGTGCCATAAACTTTATCTTTTATGCATCCCCATAAAAAAATGTCTAGTGGCAGTTTAGGATAAATTTTCTTTGTTCAAAGCTTAGTCTAGCTTCACCATTATTTCAAATCAGTTAAACCTGAAAAGGAATGAAAATTAAGTGAGTTATCAGCTGCTAAAATGTGCAGACATTTTGGGAGACACCCTATATATATATATGGAAAGAGAAAGAGAGAAATGAGATTTTAAGGAATTGGTTCACTCAATAATGGAAGGTGGCAGGTCCAAAACCTTCAGGGTGGGCCTGCAGGCTGGAGACTCATGAGAGAACCAGTGTTGCAGTTCAAGTCCAATGGCCATCTATCTGCTCATCCTATATAACAAAAGCCTAATATGCTAAGTGTCCAATCGTCCAGTTGGCCATTCAACCAATCAAAGCATAATATGCTAGTGATATGTTAAGGTCACTCAACTGCTCACTGTGACAAGCACTGACCACCAGGGGACAGATACTCTGTCCAGTAGGTTAACTTGATGCTGGGGTCTGGCTAATTGAGACTGTGCAAGATAGGCTGGACATGCCCTGGAACCCTCCTGAGGTCCCTCCCCAGCTGGCCAACCTCCCATGTCTCTCCCTGGCCCCGATTGTGCACCTGTTGGGTCCCTTGGCCTGGCCTTCATGCTCTCACAATCTGGGACCCCTTGGGGGGATGTCAGAGAGCCAGTTTCAGCCCGACAGTGGAACAACCAGTTGCTATGATGCACACTGACCACCACGGGGCAGACGCTCAACACAGGAGCTGGCCTCTGGTGGTCAGTGTGCTCCCACAGTGGGAGCACCACTCAGCCAAAAGCCAGGCTCACAGTTGGCAAGTGCAGTGGCAGGAGACTCCCACCTCCATGGCAGCATTAAGGATTTCCAACTGCTGCCCATGGGGAGCAGGCCTAAACATTGGTCAGACATCCCTTGAAGGCTCCCAGATTGTGAGAGGGTACAGGCTGGGCTGAGGTATCTCCCCCCCCCCCCCCCCCGCCGCCCAGTGCATGAATTTCGTGCGCCGGGCCTCTAGCGATATATAAAAATAATCTGAGACTCAGTATAGCTCAACTTGTCTTTCTAGAATTTCAATTAATTTTCTATCTAAAGTATGGCATAGGGAATATAGTCAATCATACTGCAATAACTGTATAGTGTAAGATGGGTACTACATTTATCAAGGTGATAATTTAAGAAGTTAGGTAATGTCCAATCACTGGGTTATACACCTGAAACGAATATAATATTATATGTCAACTATAATTGAAAAGAAAAGAATTATTTAAAAGGAAAGAAACAGAGAGGACAACCAAGATGGCAGCATAGGTAAACACCTGAATTTGCTGCCATGCTCAACCACATTAAAACTACAACTAAAAGACAAAACGAATATCATCCAGAACCACGGGAACGCTGGCTGAGTGGAAAGTCTACAACTAGAATAAAAAGAAAAGTGCATTGAGTTCGGTAGGAGGTGCAGAAGTATGGAAGTGCAGAGGTATGGAGGCGCGCGAAAGGGGCTGGCAGCTGGGAGGAGAGATACAAGCTCCCAACTACTCTGAACTCCAGTTCTGGGTGAGAATTTGGAGACCCAGACTCATATGGAGAGAAACTGGACTGTCTGGCATCAGGCCGGAATGTGAGGTCACCTTTCTCACAAAGGTGCTTGCAGTGATCATTGTTCCTGCATGGGGCCACACGACACAGACCCTGGGACCTTTTCAAGGCAGAGCACACTGGCAGCCATTGCAGTTTGCTTTGCCCTGGTGATTCACTGAGACCCTGCCCCACCCAATTTACAACCCCACCCAAGCTGTGCACAGAGGCTTTTGCATATGACTGGCCTGGCCTTTCTCCGGCTAAAAACCTGGGCAGACTCAGTGAGCGCCAAAGCCCCACTGAAGCAAGTCCTGCCCCATAAGGGTGTCTCCAGCACAGAAGTTCTCCCATTGTAGACACAACTGGTCCTCACAGCCAACCAGTCAATTCCTAGCAGTAATACCAACAGCAATCAAAGCTTAACTACAACAAGACTGTGCACACAATCCACATAGGAGTGCACCAAGAGTGTCCACCTCAGGTAATTAGGGAGGCTGAGCCACTAAAGGACACCTAGCATACAAAGCCACTCTATCAACACAGAGAAGCAGGCAAAATGCGGAGACAAAGAAACAAGTCACAAATGAAAGACATGAAGAAAAGCAAACTACTGGATATAGAGTTCAAACCACGGTTATAAGGTTACTCAAGAATCTTCTAGAAACCTCAGAAATATAGTGAGACCCTCAAGGAGATGAAAAAGGACCAATTAGAAATTAAGCATTCACTGACTGAAATAAAGAATATACAGAGATCCAAGAGCAGACTAGAGGATCCTAATAATCAAGTCAAGATTTGAAATATGAAGAAGCAGAAAACACCCAACCAGAAAACCAAAAGGAAAAAAGAATCCAAAAATATGAGCTTCTGGGACAACTTCAAGTGTACTACTATCCAAATTATGGGGGTGCCAGAAGAAGAGAGAGAGCAAGATATTGAAAACTATTTGAAGAAATAATGACAAAAAAATTCCCCAACCTGGTGAAAGGAATAGACTTACAAGTCCAGGAAGTGCAGAGAACCCCAAACAAAAGAAATCCAAAGAGGACCACACCAAGACACATTATAATTAAAATGCCAAGGGCAAAAAACAAAGAGAAAATCTTAAAAGCAGCAAGAGAAAAACAGTTAGTTACCTACAAGGGCACACTCATATGACTGTCAGCTGATTTCTCAACAGAAACTGTACAAGCCAGAACCTACAACCCAGATTACTGTACCCAGCAAAGCTATCATTCAAAATTGAAGGTCAGATAAAGAACTTCACAGATAAGAAAAAGCTAAAGGAGTTCATCACTGCCAAACCAGTATTATATGAAATGCTGAAAGGTATCCTTTAAGAAGAGGAAGAAGAAGAAAAAGATAAAGATAAAAATTATGAACAACAAAGTGACAACAAATACATATCTATCAACAAGTGAATCTAAAAATCAAGTGAATAAAAAATCTGTCTAACAGAATAAACTGGTGAATAGAATCAAATCAGGGGCATAGAAAGGGTGTGGACTGACAATTCTCAGGGGGAAAGGGTTATGGGGGCTGCAGGAATAGACTGGATAAAAATTGTTCACCTATGGACAATGACAGTGGGGGGGGGAGGTAAGGGAAGCCAGTGGGGTGGGAACTAGGTGGAGGGGAGCTATGGTGGGAAAAAGAGGAACAACTGTAATAATCTGAAAAATAAATATTTTAAAACTAAAATAAGATAAATAAAAGGAAAAAAAAAAAACAGTGTTGACTACATCAGGATTTAATCAAAGGCTTGGGCCATTCCAGGCTATTTATCTGTAATTCAACCTTTAAGAAGAAAAAAAATCAAGAATGGCTAAATCTTTTAGAGGTCTATTTAGAGATTCATTAATAGTATACAGACATATATGGCACTATAGAACATACTATAACAAAGAAACCAAAAAGAACATGCATAACAATTATAGTACTAGAAACAAAAAGCCTGAATAAAGATAGGAGGGGAATCTAGCAATCAGGTGTAAAAAAAGTGTTTTTGTGCTTCCCACAATTATAAATATCCTTCATGTATTGTTACCTTTGTAGCATCTTATTTTAGGGTCGTGTCCTCCAAGGTGACATTCTGTAGAGGTAATTTCCATCAATTCTCCTATGCACCAATATAGTGAATATTCACTTTTTTTAATCTGGTGAATATTATAAACATTAATAATGCCCTGATATATTTTTCCCAAATTATACAGTAGATGGTATCCTATTAGCTATTTATTATAACTGGGATAAATGTCTCGTTAAAACCTGTCTTTTGGACATAAGCCTAGTTCTATACAGTGTGCTTCCCTCTGTGCCCTATTGACTTTAAATACTAATTTTTAGCCTCTCGTTTTCCACCTGAAGGCTAATCTTTCTAGTATCCCAATCTTGTATGAATGGAGTAAAACCATTGCTTCTACCTCTGTCTTTGCATGTGATGATCTTCTGTCTACACAGTTAATAATTTTTGATATTTTAATGATAGAAGCTAAATTAAGGATGTCATCCTGTTTGTTAAACAAAAGAAACAGCCAATTCACTGAGCAAATATTTACTGACTACCAACTATGTCTCTTTCTCTCAAAATGAGTGAATGAAGGAGGAAGGGAAGGAAAAACCAAGCAACCTAAGGCAGTATCCTTGAGAGTATTTCTTCAGTGAGAGCAACTCGATAATTGACCACCTGACCGACTTTAGAAGGGGCTAGGCCAAACATAACTGATGGATGTCGCTTGAATTTTAATTTTTGTTTTTGTTTAAGGCTTCTCCAGTTTTTCTGAGTTTCATTGTGGAGTATACAGTAAACCTTCTAATACTGATTTTCTCGGGGATAATAGAGGAGGATTATTTGCTCCTCCAAATGAAAATATAAGTGTAGCTATAATTGATCAGGGACCCATTTTTGTACTAACACTGAGCTTTTTTGTACATGCTATTTCTATTAATATAATCTCCAAAATGAGATGATGCCATTTTTATATGATTCTGGATACTATGTCTAGAAATGTTTATTTTTATTAACTGTTAACTCATTAAAACATTATACTAGGTTTTGATACTTCTATGTCAATTCTGAAATTCGGAATAGCTGCTTTAGAATTATTTCCTGCCATAATTTTATAAACAGAATGAGAGTGAATGATTGTTTGCATATAAATAATGATCATAGACAAGCATTATTATATGTGAGATATTTTGGTTGTGTAAGAGATGAAGAGTCATGATGTTTGTAATTCACTTTAAATTTTTATTATAAAGGTTTAAAAAAGAATATAATAATAGTAAATATTGACCACTGTTTTGTGTTGGTGAAATCATGGTCTTGGTATATTAATTAATGTTTGATATATTTTTACCAGATGATATAAATAAAAGTGTATATAGAAAAGTTGTAACTTAAGGAGTATTTTAAATACTGTTTTATTATGTTGCTATCCTTGTTATACTCAACATATTTCAATAAGTTTTATTTACATTTTTCCCATGTTTACTGCTTCTAGAACTTTTATGTGTTCTTGCTTTTCTTGGTCTTTCTAAATCATTCCTTGGGGTATCAAACTGAATTCTAAATGCATGCTCTCAGCAATAAAGGAGAGCTTTATTACTATTAATTACACAATTGTTGCCTGAAATCAAAGATGTCCTAAAGAATTCTTTCCAAGTATGAGTTTCATGGTTAATATCAACTCATAATTTTTCACATTGCATGAGCACTTCTTGAGACCAGAGGTAATTATTTCAAATTTTATGTTAAAGTCATTAAGTTTGTTTTCTTAAAAATGCACTATATTTAGTTTGGAGAGTATGGCCAATTATAAATTAATTGCTTTTATAATTTAAAAAACTTTTTTACAGCAAATTATCGGAACTGTACTCAGTCTCAAGACAAGCTGAATAAAGATATGATTGTGTAAGTCAAAATGAAATGTTAATATCATGGACATTACATGCTGCTGTATTCAATACTTATGAGGAAAACTGAAAAGTTTGATCATCGACATGACATATAAGGGATTAAAACAAACATATCCTCTGATTTTGTTAGGCATATAAAATATTATTACATATTTTTTCTATTTGAAAGTTATGTAGGTTCATATGCTTTAAGTTTTATTTGACAAAATTACCATCAATAGAAAAGTTGTTTTATTATTTGCATTTTGACACAAATTTTGCCTCCTAGAACAGAGACTAAAGGACTTGTTTTTTCTTTTTTAAAAAAATTATTTTTCTTAAACATCTTATAGGGAAAAATGCCACTTCTATAGAGTTCAAAAAAACAAAAAGAAGTGTGCAAAAAATAGTAAAAATAGTTGTAAAATTTTATTGACTACTTTTAGAGACTGTTTCAGTTTATTATAGTTCTTTTTAGACTAAAAATTGTAAAGACTGAAATAAGTAATTTATAAGGACATTTTTTAGTAGTTTTATGTATTAAACATCATGCTTTCCTCTGTCACATACACGGTGTCCAAAAAATGTATACACACTTTGAATGATTATAAAGTCAGTGTTTATTAACATACAGTTCATTCTCAATATTTAAAAGGACCTACAGAAATTAATAATTTTTTTTGTCAATGCCTGTTTTCAACTGATGATCATTCTGGTCTAGGCACTGCTGATAACTCAACACAATGGAATTGTAAACATCAAGCATCATTTTGTTCTGTATTTGCAAGCCCACAGTTTGTCAACTGTTGCTATAAACTTTATCTTTTATGTATCCCCATAAAAAAAGCCTAGTGGCACTTTAGGATAAATTTTCTTTGCTCAAAGCTTAGTCTGGTTTCATTCATTATTTCAAATCAGTTAAACCTGAAAAGGAATGAAAATTAAGTGAATTATCAACTGTTAAAGTGTGTTTACATTTTGGGGGGGACACCATATTGAGTTTGTTAGTTAAAGAGACACTACTGTACAGGGTATATTCACTGGATTTCAGTGGTATCTCACTAAAACTATGAGTCCTTACTGTAGACCAAGGTGATTTCTCATGTTTTCACCCAAGGGTGAAGCCTCTACGTTGCACAATTCCAGGGGACACCTATCACATCAGTGACACCCTCTAGGCCATCGTTATTTTTTTTAATTTTTAAAACTTTTTTTATGATTTTAGAGAGAGGAAGGGAGAAGGCTAGAGAGATGGAAACGTCGATGAGAGAGAAACTTCATCAATTGGCTGACTCCTCCACACCCCCTACTGGGGATTGAGTTTTAAACCTCCTGGCTGACCAGGAATTGAGCCAGTGACATCTTGGTTCATGGGTCAGTGCTCAGCCACTGAGCTACACTGGGCTGGCATGGCCACATCCACTTTAGCTAGGCATGTTATTACTCTATCTCTGTCTCCATCTCTGGAATGCCAGTATAACTTTTTCAAATAAAGTATTAAACGTTTTAAAATACTAATTTCTGCCCTGGCCAAGGTGGCTGAGTTGATTGGAGCATCATTCTATGCACCAAAAGTTTGTGGGTTTGATCCCCAGTCAGGGCACATACCTAGGTTGTGGGTTTGATCCTGGGTCAGGGACCTATGGAAGGCAAACAATCGATGTTTTTTTCTCTTTCTTTCTCTTTCCCTCCCTCCCTCCCTTCTCCCCTCCCTCCCTTTTCCTCTCTCTAAAAATCAAGAAAACATATCCTTGGATGAGGATTTAAAAAATACTAATTTCTGCTAATAATACAAGAGACATACTCTAGATTTCTTATTAGGGAAACATAAATTTTTACATTTAGTGCACTTCATTTTTTCTCATGGCGGTTTAATTTTGGTTATTTTATAGGTTTTAGCAAAAATTCTCTCAGTCTAGAAGCATTGATTAGACCATCAAACCTCAGAGGGAAGGTAGGGGAGAATGGGGGTAAGGGAGAAGAGATCAACCAAAGGACTTGTATATATGCATATAAGCCTAACCAATGGACATAGACACCAGAGAGGTGAGGGCATGAGTGGGGAAGGGCAATGGGGGGATAAGGACACATATGTAATACCTTAATCAATAAGGAAAAAATAAAATAAATTCTTTCAGTTAAATATTGATAGGCACTATCCTGTCTAATAAAAGAGTAATATGCAAATTGACCCTACCAGCAGAACAACTGGGAATGACTGGTCACTATGACACATACTGACCACCAGGGGGCAGACGCTCAATGCAGGAGCTGCCCCCTGGTGGTCAGTGTGCTCCCATAGGGGGAGCTCTGCTCAGCCACAAGCCAGGCTGAAGGCTGCCAGTACAGCAGGGGTGATGGGAGCCTCTCCTGCTTCCTCAGCAGAGCTAAGGATGTCTGACTACAGCTTAGGCCTGCTCCCCACTGGCAAGTAGACATCCCTTGAGGGCTCCTGGGCTGACAGAAGGATGTCTGACTGCCAGCTAAGGCCCAATCCCTGGGGAGCGGGCCTAAGCCAGCAGATGGACATCTCCTGAAGGGTCCCAAACTGGGAGAGGGTACAGGCCGGGCTGAGGACCCCCCCAAGTGCACAAATTTTTGTGCACTAGGCCTCTAGTATATATATATATATAATTTAAAATTTTTAATTTAATAAATTTTGGAAAAGCAAATGTAAAATGACTTGAGCTTATAAAACCAGAATTTGCAATTATCTGTGAATAGTCAAAGACAAATCATAAAACCATCTTGATTACAAATCCAAAGCAATTCTAGTGGTTACAGAATCACTTTTATTCCCCCAGTGAGATTACAGTTGTTAAATTGTAACCATTCCCACTGTTACTGACACTCCTTCAGCTCCTTCTCTTAAGACAGTCTTTTCACACCTAAGTCATATTGCACAGGCACATTTTTCCTTTCCCAAAGCTTAGCAAGGTATCTCCTTTTGACTTAGACCAACAACTTCTATTTAAAAATAACCCCTCTTCCCCCAGTGCCTAAATCCACCCAAGTCTTCAACCTCCGTAGGTTGTCTCCCCTTAGTCCCAGTTCCAGTAGGACAGCTCCTCCTCTAAAAGCACCAGTGAGGCCACACCAGTCACACATTGGCTCCTGCCTACACCAGTGCCAACTGGGTTCCTAGTTGTTCAGCATCTTCATGCCCAAGAAAGTTATTGTGTTCTCCTCTCTCTCTTCCTAATTTCTTGCCACTATTCTCCTGCCTTTTCATGACATCAATGACAGCAAGATATCTGGTTATTCCTAGTCCTTCCTGTCTTGCACAGCCCTTCATTGATAGCCAGGAGACTGTAACCATCATTGCATTGCTGAAAATCTCTTGGTCTTTTCCCCTCTCAATCTGTATCTACCTCAATGAAACAGAGTCTCTTCTAGGAGCCAGGAGTCTTAAACCAGTGACTCCTATCCACACACTCTGCTTCCTAATAGACCTACTTAATAAGAATCTGTAACTTTAAGGTGTCCACTGCTCTGCAAGATCTAGTCAGAACACCACAGCCTCTGTCAATTGCAAGCCTGAGGGAAGATGCCAGGCCCATCAATTCTCACCAATCATTTTGGGTTGAATTAAATTAATATAGTACTACACTCAGCTCTTTACTATACTTCTTAACACACATACAATACCCACTTTAGTAGTTTGAGCCCGAAGCTCTTGAGAGCTATCTTTCCCCCTTCCTTCAATATGCCTGGACACCATCCCATTGGGCCTAGGAAACCGGTGCAGGCCTTCTGAGTATCTTTTAGAACTAAGTATCTAACTGGTTAAAGTGTTACCCACAACTAGATATATTTTATGGCCTCCGTATAGTATGGGTTGCAGCGTCACTCAATTTGCAATCAGTGAGATTTACCAGGGATCTTGGTTCTCTTAAATCTAATTTTAAGTGCTAACCTCATAAGCATTAAAAATGCTCCACTTTTCATATGACTATGCTAAATGCTCAATTTAGTAATGCTACTGAAGAGAAACCATGGAAGATTTCTTTAAGAAAGGAACATGCTTTCCTTTCCAGCACAGCCAATGGGCTGATGGCCTGTCTCTATTCTCCTTCCCGGTCTTTCAGCACAAATGTGATAGGCTCTTTCTTTTCTGGTTTGGAGGTGTTGGGGGTTTTTTGGTAACAAGGGAAAAGTTGTTCTTGTATCTCACTAACATTGCCAATCATCTTTTTTCAGGTTGACCTTATATTATGTTGGAATAGGAGTTACTGCCTTGGTTTTTGGCTACATGCAAATTTCCTTTTGGGTTATGACTGCAGCACGACAGACCAAGAGAATTCGAAAAAAGTTTTTTCACTCCATTTTGGCACAGGACATCAGCTGGTTTGACAGCTGTGACATCACTGAACTGAACACTCGAATCACTGAGTAAGAGTAGGCATGAGTAGCGTATCAACTTTGTTTTCATATCTGACATATAAACAACTTTGCTGCATTTGTTTCAGTGACATCAACAAAATCAATGATGGTATTGGAGACAAGATTGCTCTGTTGTTTCAAAACCTGTCTACGTTTTCTATTGGCCTGGTGATTGGCTTGGTGAAGGGCTGGAAACTCACCCTAGTGACTCTGTCTACATCTCCTCTTATAATTGCTTCAGCAGCCATGTGTTCTAGGGTAGGTAAGATGGCTAATGTGGTATTGACTAGAAGTGGGAATGTGAATGAGGTGTTTTACTGAGTTTGTCAGAAAGACATTTCTGTTCATTTTTTGTCTCAAATAGAAAGGGACATAATATACAACAATTTTGTTTACTATTTTGTTTACATAATATACATTGATTTTGTTTACTACTAATCACCATTCTATTCTCAAGTTATTTAGCTATGGTGAGGCTGGTTTTAGTATCTTACTAACATTAAAAAATATTCATGCTCATTTAGTAGTCTAATGCAACGTCAGATGATAGCATGGATAAAGTATTGTGCCTGGATACATCCGATGCTGGGAGTGCCTTATGTGTTCTAAATTCCCAGATAAATGTGTTGCAGTTTATTTCACTAGAACTGAGTGAGAAAATCCTAAAACAGTAAATATTCAAATACTTTTTCAGGTCAACCATTTAAAGTTTATAGTCTTAAGGCTCTGAATTATATTTAAAATGTTTGCTAATGCTATTTCTATATACTATGTAAAGATCTTTAAATTTTTTAATAAATTATGGATGTGCATTTTAAATTATAGTTTTATCACTGTTATACTGTGATTATACCACAAGATATTAACCTATTTACAGCCAAACTTTGTAACCAATGTTATTTGTGAAGTCTAAAAACAACCAATATATATATCCCTAATAGCTCTCTCCAAATCATGTTTTTGGCAATTCTACCAATGTACATACTCATTTCCTAGATTTGAGGCACAGGTACTCTTAAGGGATAGATAAAGTTTTTTAATTTTGCAAAGCTAATTATTCATTATGAAAATCAACACCATAAATTCACTGAATATACTTGCTAGCAATATACAAAGTCAACCAAACAATAATTTTTAGCAATGATAATCTTTTGTGATTGAATAATTCCTTACCAATAGACCCAAGTATTTACACAGCAAATCATTATTTAGTGTGACTTTGAGTGTTAACCTGGTAACCCTTGTCAAAATCTTACCGAAACTAGAGCCTCTCAGGAGAAAGATTACTCACAGTATGTTACTGAAATCAAATCTTTAACTTAACTGCCCAGGGAAGTGACGTAGACAAGTTGTTTAAAAGGAGCAGTAGTGGGGAATCTAAATTCTGCTATTGTATTAACTGATTATGAAGAGGAAGCAAGTAAAAGTAATCTAATTGACTAAAGAAGTCAGGTGGATAGTTTCTAGCTTCCTTCAATTTAATTTATTTAGCAAATATTTATTAAACAAATACTCACTATACCCAAGGCTTTTTGCTGCTTCCCTTCTAGTGATATATCATAGAAATTATAATCTTTTACAGTAATTCATAAAATAATAGGTATTACTCAGTTTATGCTACCTTCTGAATTTAACAGCTGTCCAAGCATGTCTTACATAAAATCAGCTCCAATTATATGAAATGAACTTTGAAAGTAGATAGATCTGTTATGTGAGTAGGCAGTCAGACTCACAGCACAGAGGACAAATTTCGCTACTCCCTTTCATTGTGCTAATTACTAAATTAAATCCTTTACCAATTAAAGGAGTAATAAGTGCATATAATAGAGAAAAGGGTCCATTCTGATTTAAAAATTTTGAGAAATCACATAAACCTCCCTAATATCACACAGAGTGATATTCTCCCCTCTTTGTCTCTGGAATCTCACCTCTTAGTGTTTGAAGATAACAGCATTTTCTAGGAAACATTTTTTACATAACAAATCAAATCAAGTTAAATTAAGTTTATCAATTTCCAGAGTATACCCAAAAGAACTATATTCCTAATATCCTTCTCCAAATCAAGTCTTTATCAATTGTATTATATAAACATACACTTTCTAAGTTTTTAAAAATACAGAGAAAAAACAGTAAAACTGTACTAGTAGAAAGCAAAAATAGAGATTTAGATTCTAGGTTATGTTAGGTTAAGATCTTTCACTGCTGTGAGACTTTAAAAGTCAATTGAATCTGGACAGTGTTGCTCAGGGGTTGAGTATTGACCAATGAACCAGGAGGCCACTGTTTGATTCCTGGTCAGGGGACATGCCTGGGTTGTGGGCTCAATTCTTGGTAGAGGGCATGCAGGAGGCAGCCAGTTAATGATTCTCTCTCATCATTGATGTTTCTCTTACTCTCCCTTCTTCTCTGAAATCAATTTTAAAAAATCAGTTAATATATCTGGCCATTGATTTTCACATTTGTAAACCAACAAGGTTAGGTTAAGTGATATTAAGTACCTTTGCAATAATCCTATATAATAAAAGGCTAATATGCAAATCAACAAAACAGCAGAATGACCGGTTGCCATGATGCACACTGACCACCCAGGGCAGATGCTCAATGCAGGAGCTGCCCCCTCGTGGTCAGTGTGCTCCCATAGGGGGAGCGCCACTCAGCAGAAGCTGGGCTCACAGTTGGCGAACGCAGCGACAGTGGCAGCAGCCTCTCTCGCCTCTGTGGCAGCACTAAGAATCAGCAAGCTGAGTGGTAAGGAGCAGAAGCTGGCAGGTGGACATCTCCCAAGGAGTTCTGGACTACTAGAGGGCACAGGCCAGGCTGAGGGACACCCCCCCCCCTCGACCCAGTGCACAAATTTTGTGCACCAGGCCTCTAGTAAAATTAAGTTATTCTAGGTTCTACCTGAATTAAATGCTCTGTAAATTGTTATCACCCTCGGGTCATTCTTTGGTTAACTGTGGTTATGGTTTCTTACAGATAGTCATCTCATTGACCAATAAGGAATTAAATGCCTATTCTAAAGCTGGAGCTGTGGCAGAAGAAGTTTTGTCATCAATCCGAACAGTCGTAGCTTTTGGGGCCCAAGAGAAAGAAATTCAAAGGTCTGTTCCTTTAATTATGACAATACTAGGGGCCCGGTGCACAAAAATTTGTGCACTCGGGGTGGAGGGAGTCCCTCAGCCCGGCCTGCCCCCTCTCACAGTCTGGGACCCTTCAGTGGATGTCCTATGATGGCCCCAGTCTGCCAGGCGCCTTTTGTGTGTGTATGTGTGTGTGTGTGTGTGTGTGTCGCCACTGGGGACCTGCCCCCAGCCGCATCTGAGGCTCGGAGCAGTCCTCCTGTGTGTGTCTACCTGCCGGGGGCCTGCCCCCAGGCACACTGTGGAGGCTTGGAGCAGACACCCCCTCTCAGAGTCTTGC
>PVJC01019541.1:0-30103 GCA_004026665.1 Murina feae
AACGAACTCTCCAAAAATTCATCTGGAATAAAAAAAGACCCCGAATAGCTGCAGCGATCCTGAGAAAGAAGAACAAAGTAGGAGGGATCTCAATACCAGATATCAAGCTGTATTATAAAGCCACTGTTCTCAAAACTGCCTGGTACTGGCACAAGAATAGACATATAGATCAATGGAATAGAATAGAGGACCCAGAAATCGACCCGAACCAATATGCTCCATTAATATTTGACAAAGGAGGCAAGAACATACAATGGAACCAAGACAGTCTCTTCAATAAATGGTGCTGGGAAAATTGGACAGATATATGCAAAAAAATGAAACTAGACCACCAACTTACACCATACACAATAATAAACTCAAAATGGATAAAGGACTTAAATGTAAAACAGGAAACCATAAAAATACTAGAGGAATACAAAAGCAACAAAATCTCAGACATATGCCAAAGTGGTTTCTTCACCAACACAGCCCCTAGGGCATTGGAAACTAAAGAGAAAATGAACAAATGGGACTTTATCAAAATAAAAAGCTTCTGCATAGCAAAAGAAACCATCAGGAAAACAAGAAAACCCACTACATGGGAGAACATATTTGCCAATGTTAGCACTGATAAAGGTTTAATCTCCAACATTTATAGGGAACTCATAAAAGTTAAGAAAAGGAGGACAAACAATCCAATCAAAAAATGGGCAAAGGACCTAAACAGACACTTTTCAAAAGGGGACATTCAGAAAGCCAAGAGACATAGGAAAACATGCTCAAAGTCACTAATCATCCGAGAGATGCAAATAAAAACAGCAATGAGGTACTATCTCACACCTGTAAGAATGGCTATCATCAACAAATCATCAAACGACAAGTGCTGGAGAGGATGCGGAGAAAAAGGAACCCTCCTGCACTGCTGGTGGGAATGCAGACTGTGCAGCCACTGTGGAAAACAGTATGGCGTTTCCTCAAAAAATTAAAAATGGATCTCCCTTTTGACCCTGTGATTCCACCTCTGGGAATATATCCTAAGAAACCAGAAACGCCAATCAGAAAGGACATATGCATCCCTATGTTCATAGCAGCACAATTTACCATAGCTAAAATTTGGAAACAGCCTAAGTGCCCATCAACAGATGAATGGATTAGAAAACAGTGGTACATCTACACAATGGAATACTATGCTGCTGTAAAAAGGAAGGAGTTCTTAGCATTTGCAGGCGTATGGATGGAGCTGGAGAACATAATGCTAAGTGAAATAAGCCAGTCAATGAAAGAAAAATGCCACATGTCCTCACTCATCTATGGATAATAATAACCATTATAAACTGGTGAACAAAAATAGATACAGAGGCAGAGCAACATCAAACAGACTGTCAAATTACAGCAACAAGGACAGGGACGTTGAGGGGGTGGTAACAGATCAGCCAAGGGACTTTTGTGTATGCATTTGAGCATAACCAATGGACACAAAACACTGGGGGGTAGGGGAGGCTGGGGGAAGGGCAGGGGGAAAAAGAGATATATGTACTAATCTTTGTAAAGCTTTATGCAATTAAAAAAATGTGAAAAAATAAAAATAAAAAAAATTAAAAAAAAAAGAAACATAAGCGGGGGGAAAAAAAAGTGTCTACTTAGGTCCTTTGTCCATTTTTTGATTGGATTGTTTATTTTCTTTTGTTAAGATATATGAGTTCCCTATAAATTTTGGAAATTAGATCCTTGTCGGATAAAACACTGGTAAATATGTTCTCCTATGCAATAGGCTTTCTTATTGTTTTGTTGATTTTTTTTTTGCTGTGCAGGAGCTTTTTATTTTGATGTAGTCCCTTTTTTAAAATTTTCTCCTTAGTTTCCATTGTCCTAGGGGCTGTAATGGTAAAGCTATTACTACAGCATATGTCTAATATTTAGCTGCCTGAGGATTCTTCTAAGATTTTGATGGTTCCTGTCTTATGTTTATGTCCTTTATCTATTTTGAGTTTAGTCTTGTATATAGTGTAAGTTGGTGGTCTAGTTTCATTTCTTTGTATGTATCTGTCCATTTTTCCGAACAACATTTATTGAAGAGACTATCTTGACTCTATTGTATGCTCTTGCTTCCTTTGTCAAATATTAATTGAGCAAAATGGCTTTGGTCGATTTCTGTTTTTTTTTTTTTCCTATTCCATTGATCTACATGTTTGTTCTTGTCCTAGTACAAGGCATTTTGAGAACAGTGGCATTATAATATAGCTTGGTATTTGGTAATGTGATCCCTCCAACTTTGTTCTTCTTTCTCAGGATGGATGTTGCTATTCAGGGTCTTTTTTAAAAAAAATGTATTTTTAATCTTTATTGTTAAGATTAGTATAGTTGTTACACTTTCCCCCCATAGCTCCCCTCCACCCAGTTCCCACCCCTCTTTCTGCCCTCATTTCCTCTTCCCCGCCACTCATCCATAAGTGTACGATTTTTGTCCGATCTCTTCCTGCACCTCCCACACCCTTTTCCCCTGAGAATTGCCAGTCCACTCCCTTTCTATGCCCCTGATTCTATTATATTCACCAATTTATTATGTTAATAAGATTATTTATTCACTTGATTTTTAGATTCACTTGTTGATAGATATTTATATGTTGTTCATAATTTTTAGCTTTACCTTTTTCTTCCTCTTCTTAAAGAATACTCTTCAGCATTTCATACAATACTGGTTTGGTGGTGATGAATTCTTATCTGTGAAGCTCTTTAACTGACCTTCAATTCTGAATGTTAGCTTTGCTGGATAAAGTGATCTTGGTTGTAGGTTCTTGCTATTCATCACTTTGAATATTTCTTGACACTTCCTTCCAGCCTGCATAGTTTCTGTTGAGAAATCAGCTAACAGTCATATGGGTGCTCACTTGTAGGTAACTAACTACTTTTCTCTTGCTGCTTTTAAGATTATCTCTTTGTATTTTGTCCTTGGCATTTTAATTATGATGTGTCTTGGTGTGGTCCTCTTTGGATTCCTTTTGTTTGGAATTCTCTGCGCTTCCTGGACTTGTAAGTCTATTTCTTTCACCAGGTAGGGGCAGTTTTCTGTCATTATTTCTTCAAATAGGTTTTCAATACCTTGCACTCTCTCTTCTTCTGGCACCCCTATAATTCTGATGTTGGTACACTTGAAGTTGTCCCAGAGGCTCCTTATACTATCTTCATATTTTTGTATTCTTTTTTCTTTTTGCTTTTCCAGTTGGGTGTTTTTTGCTTCTTTATATTTCAAATCTTTGACTTGATTCTTGTGATCTTCTAGTCTGCTGTTGGATCTCTGTATATTATACTTTATTTCAGTCAGTATATGCTTAATTTCTAGTTGATCCTTTTTCATATCCTCAAGGGTCTCACTAGATTCATCAAGAGTCTCACTAAATTTATTGGCAGTTTCTAGAAAATTCTTTAAAAACCTTATAACCGTGGTTTTGAACTCTATATCTAGTAGTTTGCTTTCCTCCATTTCTGTCATTTGTGACCTGTTTCTTTGTTTCACATTTTGGCTGCCTCCCTGTGTTGATAGAGTGGCTTTGTGTGCTAAGTGTCCTATAGGGCCCAGTGGCTCAGCCTCTCCAATTACCTGAGGTGGACACTCTTGATGTACCCCTTTATGGGTTTTGTGTACAATCTTGTTGTAGCTAAGCCTTGATTGTTGTAGTTGTCACTGGGAGAAATTGATCTCCAGGCCAATTGGCTGTGAGAATCAGCCTGTCTACGGTGGGAGAACTTCTGTCCTAGAGACCCCTTATGGGGCAAGACTTGCTTCAGTGGGGCTTTGGTGTCCACTGAGTCTGCTCCCATAATGTGTCCTTTATGGATCTGAGGAGTTGTAATCTGTATGGTCCCGCTCTGACCACTGAGTATACTGGCTCTTGCTTCTCTAAGGAGGTGATAATTTAGCCTCTGCTTGAGTCTACCCAGCAGGAGCTATGGAGAGATCTTCAGATTCCTCTTCTTTGTTTGGGGTTTGGAGGTGCCCAGATGAAGCCTAGCTGTGAAACAGTGCAAGGTGCTGTGGGGCCTTGGGCCTTCTTTTGGATGTTCTGGGTCTTTCTAACCCAGCTACAATTTGTTAGATAATTTTAGATTGCAAAGGGCCAGTCCATTCATATTCAAAAGTCTCTGTTCACAGCTTGGGTAGGGTGGGGTCTCAGGGAATCAACAGGGTGGAGCAAACAGCTATGGCTGATCTTCAGCCCAGCCCTAAGAGGCCCCAGGTGTCAGTGTCCTGCAGTAATCTCTGCAAGCACCTCTGAGAGAAAGCCACCCAGGAGTTCCACCTGATGCCAGACAATCCAGTTTCTCCCCATATGAGTTTGGGTCCCCAGAAACTTGGCTGGAACTGGAGTTCAGAGCAATCAGGACCTTGTGTCTCCCTCCTGACTGAAAAAGACTACTGCGTTCTCAGTTTCCAGCCCCTTCTTTGCACACCTCCGTACCTCTGCACTTTACTTTTGCACCTTCTCTGAGTCTCAGTGTGCTTTTCTCTTTCCTTCTAGCTGTAGAATATCTACTCAGCCATCCTTCCTGTCATTCTGGATGACGTCCATTTTTTCTTTTCGTTGTAGTTTTGAAGTGGTTGTGTGAGGCAGCAATGGTGTTTATCTATGCTGCTATCTTGGTTTTTTCTATTCGGCATATTTTTTTTATTCCCAATGAATTTTTGGAGAGTTTGTTCCAGGTCTGTGAAATATACTATTGGTATGTTAATGGGGATTGCATTAAATCTATTGATTGCTTTGGGTAGTATGGACTTGAGAATGTTGCTTATTTCTACTTTGATCTCTTTGCTAACCCATTCATTGTTTAGTAGCTGCTAAATGGGTTCGATTTTTTTTGGAATTGATTTTTAATTTTATGTTATTTGTTCTGAGAATATTATGCTATGATTTGATTTGATATGATTTCAGTCTTCTGAGTTAGCCTGTGTCCTAATATGTGGTCTATCTTTGAAAATGTACCATGTGCCCTTGGGAAGTATATATATTCCATATCGTTAAGGTGAAATGTTCAGAAGACATCTATTGTTCCATCTGATCTAGTGAGTCATTTAGGATTGTTGTTTCCTTGTTGATTTTTTTTGTCTATAAGATTTATCTATTCAATGGAGTATTAAAATCCCCTGTTATGATTGTATTGCTGTTGATCTCTCCCTTGTTGATATTCTAGATGTTTTTTTAATGTATTTGTCTGTTCCTGTATTGGATGCATACATGTTTAACAGAGTTATATCCTCTTGTATTGATTCATTTAGTATTATGAAATCGCTTCTTTATCTATTGTTATGGCCTTCACTTTGAGGTCTATTTTTTCTCAGATATAAGTATTGCTGCCCCTGCTTTTTCTTTTTTTTTTTTCATTCCATTTGTCTGAAATGTTTTTTACATTCCCTCACTTTGAGTTTGTTTGAGCCCTTTTTTTTCTGAGACAGGTCTCTTGTAGACAGCATATATATGGATCATTTTTTTTTTTATCCATTCAGCCAATCTGTGTCTTTTGATTGGGGCATTTAATCCATTTACGTTTAAGGTTATTATTGACAGGTACTTGTTTGTCGCAATTTTTACTCTTTATGTCTGTGTTCCTCCCTCTCTTTCTAGTCCTTCTTCTTAGGATTTCTTGCATTGCTGATTTGATGGTAATAAACTCCCTCAAGCTTTTTTGGTCTGTGAAGCTCCTAATTTCACCTGCAAGTTTGAATGATAGCCATGCTTGATAGAGCATTCTTGGGTTCAGTCCCTTACTTTTCATTACTTTGTATAATTCATTCCATTTCCTTCTGGCATAATATATTTCTATTGAGAAATCATTTGATAGTCTAAGGTGAGATTCCTTGTATGTAACTTTCTGTCTCTCTCTTGCAGCCCTTAAGATTCTTTCCTTGTCATTATCTTTTGGTTCATCTTGTTTGGAACCATTTGTGCTAGTGTGACTTTTTTTTCCCCATGTCAAGGAAGTTTTCTGTCATTATTTATTCAAATAGGTTTCTTATTCTTTGCTCAGCTTCTACTTCTTTTGGCACCCCTATTATGCAGATTTTGCTTCTTTTCATGTTGTTTTAAAGCTCTCTAAATCTCTCTTCCTGCATTTTAAGTCCCCCCCCCATTGCTGTTCAGATAGGGTGTTTTCTACTGTGTCTTTTAACTCTTTGATTTGGTCCTCAGCTTCTAATCTACTGTTGAAACTTCCATTGTGTTCATTACTGCAGCTATGTCATTCTTCATTACTTCTTGATTCTTACACATCTTGGTGAATTTCTCATCCAGACATTTCAATTCATTCTCTGACAAATCACTTGCCTCTATTTTATTTATTTCCTTTTCTGCAATTGCTCCTTTTGTTTCCTTTGGTAATTGTTTTTTTGTCTTCCCATTTTTGCTGTCCCTTTGTATTTGTTTCTGTGTAATTAGAGTTTCTGTCTTTCCGACTCTGGACAATCTGCTTGAAGTCTGAGGGGTTGAAGCCCCTAGCTGTCCAATGGTCTGGGCCTCCTTAGCACAGAGGCTGGATCTGCCTTGAGAATTACGCCTTTATTGTCTGTGCTCTGCGTTGTACTCCTTTCCCCCACTGAGATCTCGTCCTTCAATTGTCGGCTGCAGATGCTTGGGGTCAGCAGGGGTTCATGCACAGTTTCTCTGTTTTGCAACTCCCTGTGAAGTCCCAGAGTCCTCTGTCATGCAATTCACTGTGTGGCCCTTGGGCCCATGGCAGGTTGGCTCTCTAGGTATATCTAGCAGCTCGGTACTAGGCCCTGCGTGCAGCACTACACTGTGTGCCCCTGGCTCACACCTTCAGCGACGTCCAGGTAGCTTTGTCCCAGCACAGTTCTGGGACCTGGGAAGGGTGTTGGGCCAGGTATCCTGACCCACACTGGCATTGTGATCCTGGATTCTGGGTGGGTTGCTGTGCCAGGTGGCTTTGGCTTGCATTGGCAGTGTGGTCCTGGGGCCTGGGCAGGGCACATGCTGGGTGTCAGTAACTATTTATTTACTATTATTATTTTTAAAAAATCTTCACTTTAGGATATTTTTTCAATTTTGTAGAGAGTTTGTAAGAGAGAGGGAAAGACAGAAATAGTGATGTGAGAGAAGCAGATAGATTGGTTGCCTCCTATGCACACTCTGACTGTGTCTCTGGTGAGGGAGGAGCCTACAACCAAGGTACGTGCCCTTGAATGGAATCGAACCTCGGACCATTCAGTCTGCAGGCTGATGCCCTATCCACTGAACAAACCGCCTCGGGCAGTAACTATTAAGTGAATTAATATAACTTTAGTCATTTTTTATTATGATAGGAAACACAATGATTTTCTCGAGTTTCGCGGGCTTTGTTCTTTGAGATTAACAGATCTCAAAAGGAGCTTGTGACTTTTGAATTTAGTCAGGTACTGGAATTGAATATTGTTGAAAATTTTCATTTGTAGAGGCTTGTCTGTATTCTGGATAGTCAATTTTGAATTCTTATTATGGCTCTAAATAATTTAATAGCTAATATCTTAAGTCACAGTACACATTAGTAGTAGGCTCATTATTGATGATATAAACCCTCTTGTTTCTCAAAGAACCTTTTTGATAATTTTTTTCATCTGACTTTGATTATTTGTTTCCTAAAAATAAAGCCCAGTATTTTCTTCTATTTGTAGTGCTTTTGTAGGATTCTTTTACAACCAGTTATCCATTATGTTCAGGCTTATTTTTATTGACAGTGAAACAATACATAGATGTTTTAATATTCTGTTCCTTGTCATCTATTGTGTGTACACTCAGTTTGGGCAACCATAGGTCTAGTGCATTTTGGATCAAATGGAACCTCCCAATTTAGCATTCAATCTTGTGGCAAAGACAGTACTGTAAGTCCATGAAACCTCATTTTATTTTTACCTTCCCCAGGGCACACAGGAAGGTGCACTCCCCAAATACCCTTGAAGTGAGATTGGTTAGGGCATCATGTCTGGTCAACAGAATGTAAGGAGAGTTGACTGTGTTCATTCTGAGCCAGGTGGTGAAGGTCCAGTGTACCTTCCTCCTTGTTTGGTGTGAATCATCTTGTGCAGTGATCTTGAAGGCATGCATTCCAGAGGGCATAGCTAAGAGAGGAACCCCTTTAGGGGAAGAGGTGCCAAGGAGAAACATACATTTGGCTTTAACTTTTTTGTGTTACGTGTTATAGTGGTTGAGTGTTACAGTAGTTGTGTGAGTTACTCTGTCTGATACAGAGGTTATCTGTTAGTATTCCATAAGTTCTCCAATGTAGCTCTCATATACTGTACGAGAGGCCCGGTGCATGAAATTTGTGTACTGGTGGGGGGTGTCCTTCAGCCTGGCCTGCACCCTTTTACAGTCTGGGAGCCCTCGGGGGATGTCTGACTGACAGTGGGCCTAAGCTGTCAGTAGAACATATCCAGCACTGCCATGGAGGTGGGAGAGGCTCCCACCACCACCATTGTGCTCGCCAGCTGTGAGCCTGGCTTCTGGCTGAGTGGACCTTCCCCTGTGGGAGCGCACTGACCACTAGAGGGCAGCTCCTGTGTTGAGCATCTGCCACCTGGTGGTCAGTGCATGTCATAGCAATTAGTTGTTCTGCCGTTTGGTCAATTTGCATATTAGCCTTTTATTATAGAGGATTTTATTGACAACACTCTGAGGAAAGTTGAACAGCAAAGTGAAACTTGCAATTACAGGATTGGAAGAGTGTTGTTGAAGTGTAGCCCACTAAGTCATGATGCAGCCCCTGATGAGACTCCAGAGGGGAACTTGCTCTTAGTTCCAGTAATAATGGAAGATCCCATATCTGAGCACTGGGTCTTCTCTTCTTTCATGTACACTCTGCATCTGGAACTGGTCATATTCAGTATTCAAGTGCCAATTTTGTGGCGTGTGTCCAGTAACTGTATAATATACACTATTCTGATTCACATTATTTGTATTTGTAATCTGATTTCCCACTTCTATTTTTCCTTTGTCACTGTCTTTTCCTGCTAAAAAATAAGGGTAAATCCATGTTTTAACGTTTCTTTAAATGCCTCAAATATTTTTAGAAGGCTGATATGAATATATTAAAAAGTATACTTTTATTGTTATCTGTTTTGCCAAATTTTTCAGTTAGGATATAAACTTCTCGAGAGTTTGTAACATTTCTATATTTTTGGTAGCTCTCCCAGTAAGATTTAATAAAATTTTTTAGTTAATTGATTAATAAAGATGTTAGTATATGTGTTGATTTAAAAGTATTACGTTTGACACTGGGGGGTAGGGGAAGCTGGGGCAAGGGCAGGGGGAAAAAGAAATATATGTACCAATCTTTGTAAAACTTTATGTAATAATAAAAATAAATAAAAGTATTACGTTTGAAAGGGATTAAATGAGACAAATGGAACACAAGTGAGCAAAAGGAAACAACTATAGATACTTATTTATGTGATGCACATACATACTTTTTCATATTTCCATTCATATGACCTCAGAATTATAGTGTTTTTAAAAAAGAAATACTTAATTTCTCACTCAAGTGTAGATATTGAGAAGCATAACAACTTATTTGGGAAGAATTACAGTGTTTACAAATTTCATAAAAAATCTTTTAATGAAATAAAAAGAGAAAAGTAATGAGATAGCCAACAGGACATATTTTATTAATATAAAATTGTCTAAGTATGTTTTTCTTTAGTAAAAATATCAAAATTATTATAGTTGCAGAGAAACAGATACTGAAATATTACATTATGATTTTTTTCTAACATAATAGTGATGATGAATTATTTGTCATTGTGAATGAAGATAAGGTGCTGGCAGAAGTAGTATCAACTACCGTAAGGTGGGAAGGCAGCAAGATTGAGCTACAGGTGAGGCTTGCATTACAAACAGAAGGGTTGGTGGGCAATTTTCTCACTTCTCCAGACATCTATGATGGTCCCAGGGATAAGCTTTGAGAAGTCACTATGGCTTCAGGTCCTTATTAACTGGTAACTCCTCAAAGAGCTATCTGCATTTTCAGAAAGATATACTGTGTTAGAAAGCATGGTTTTCATGTGTGAACTTCCAGAAAACAAATGTATACAAACTGTATTTGTGTGTGTGAGTGTAACATTTGCTTATTTGTGAACAAATGTTTGAATTTGTTTGTATAAAGTTTCTTTTCGTATATGACAGCATATGTCCAGAGGGTATAAAATTCAGGAATAAAGTATTACTTATCCATCTATAATACACTATATAAAAATTAACTTGTATAGTATATATCTGAAACATTCTTGAAGGAAAAAAAAGAAGGTAGCCATTTGTCAAAATTTCACAGTGTGTCTCTCTTTGTGAAGCCTTATTAAAGTTCTAAATCCTTTTTCTAGCATGTGTGAGACTCTAAAAATGCTTTTTGCAGAGATCAAAAATTTAAACTTTAGATTGGGTTAAATACATTTTATAATACTTCCTGCAGCTGTTCGAGGTATAATGGAGTAAAATGAGAATTGCTTTTTAGGGCGTATTTCTCAACAGACCAGTTTTGAAAATGAAACCGAATCTTCACATTCCACATGACATTGGAATTTAGAGTTATTTTTACAGGCTTCATTGCAGTCACCATATGAAACATTAAAAAAAATTTACAATATAGTAAGCTAAGAGTTAAGATAATTTTCTTCCAACATCTTGTTCATTAAAATAAAAAAGAGGAATAAAAACACATTTTCTTCTGTAAAATATTTCCTCTCTTAATTATAGCCAGATATGCTACATTGGCAGGTAGGCTTTTGTTAAATTGAAAGTATGCTTGGTTTAAGTAGAGGATGAGGGAACAAACCCTTCAAGGAAAGTCACATTTTCTCTGAAATGCAGTGTGGTATCTAAATATAGCCTTGACTAAGTCCCTAGAACATTGAGGTACTAGAAAATGTTCAGGTATCTCTACTGGGGACAGATTTGCTTTTGATTATACAAAGTAGTGACTGTATGAGGTCACTGAAGCTGAACTGAAAAAAGGGCTTTAAATTCATAGTAAAGTCCATAAGAGAAATAAGGGAACACAAGCGTGAGCAAATGGAAAACTGTGTCCAATCTTCTCTTTTGCCTGTGACTTAAAATGCCTGTGCCTGGGCACTCTGGGAAGTAGATCATTTTATTTACCTCCTTCTTTCCTGTTCCAAGTGGCCTGTGTACCATTCCTGGAGGGTCTGGCCTGAACTAACTGTCCATTAATTCCTGGTAAAGAATCTGTGAAAGGCTTCTTTCAGAAAAGGGAAGAATCAGGGACAAATTATAGCCTAAGGATGAAAGGGTTTAGGTATATTTACCCTGAAGGTGGTTAAATATCACTTCTATTATAATTCTGGAAGCATTTTATTTATTTTTAGGAGAACAGAAAGAATTTTACTTGGTAAATAAAACAAAGCTACAATATAAAAATTGAGAAATCAAGAGCTTAGGAGTACATTGTGTTTTTTTAAAAATTTTAAATTCTTTATTATTTAAAGTATTACATATGTCTCCTTTTTCCCCATTTACATCTTGGTGGCCATTCCCAACCCCCAGCACAGGCCCTTACCTGCCTAGTGTCCGTGTCCATGGGTTATGCTTATATGCATACATACAAGTCCATGGGTTGAGCTTATTTTTGTATGGTGTAAGTTGGTGGTCTAGTTTCATTTTTTTGCATTTATCTGTCCCATTTTCCCAACACCATTTATTGAAGAGAGTACAACCAACATCATACTCAATGGGCAAAAAGTAAAACCTTGTTGTGACTCCATTGTATGCTCTTGCCTTCTTTGTCAAATATTAATGGAGCATTATGACTTGAGTATATCTTCTGTTCCATTGGTTTATATGTGTAAGGAGCACCTGGGACAACTTTAAGCGTACCAACATCAGAATTATAAGGGTACCAGAAGAAGAGAGAGAGCAAGATATTGAAAACCTATTTGAAGAAATAATGACAGAAAACTTCCCCTACCTGGTGAAAGAAATGGACTTCCAAATCCAGGAAGTGCAGAAGACCCCAAACAAAAGGAATCCAAGGAGGACCACAACAAGACACATCATAATTAAAATGCCAAGGACAAAAGACAAAGAGATAATCTTAAAAGCAGCAAGAGAAAAACAGTTATCTACAAGGGAGTACCCATACGACTGTCAGCTGATTTCTCAGCAGAAACCATGCAGGCCAGAAGACAGTGACAAGAAATATTCAAAGTGATGAATAGCAGGAACCTACAACCAAGATTACTCTACCCAGCAAGGCTGTCATGTAAAATTGATGGTCAGATAAAGAGCTTCACAGACAAGAAAAAGCTAAAGAAGTACATCACTACTAAACCAGGATTATTTGAAATGCTGAAGGGCATTCTTTAAGAAAACGAAGAAGAAGAAAAAGGTAAAAATAAAAAGTATGAACAACAAAGTGACAACAAATACTTATCTATCAACAAGTGATATAACAAGTCAATAGAAATATCTGATGAACAGAATAAACTGGTGATTAGAATATAAGTAAGGGCATAAAAAGGGAATGGACTGACAGTTCTCAGAGGGACGGGGACATGAGGAGCATGGGAAGAGACTGGACAAAAATCTTACATCTATGGATGAAGACAGTGGTGGGGGTAAGGGCACGGGGTGGGGGGGAACCAGGTGGAGGGGAACTATGGGGGTTAAAAAAATGAACATCTATAATAATCTGAACAATAAAGAATTAAAAAAATAAAAATGTAACTGATTTCTGAATATTTTATATTCTGCTACTTTCATGAATTCATTTTTCAGTTCTAGTAGTTTTTCTGTATGGAGTGTTTAGGTTTTTTATGTATATTATCATGTCATCTGTGAATAATTAGAACTTTCTTTTCTCTTTTCCAACTTGGATGGCTTTGATTTATTCTTCTTTTCTGATTGGTGTGCCTAGAATTTCCTGTACTATGTTGATTAATAGTGGTGAAAATAGATATCCTTGTCTTGTTCCTATTATAGCGGAAAGATTTTAGTTTTTGCTCATTGAGTATGATGTTGCCTGTAGGTTTGTCATATATAGCCTTTATTATGTTGTGATATATTCCCCCTATTCCCATTTTGCTGAGAGTTTTTTTTATCATAAATGGGTGATGAATTTTTATTGAATGCCTTTTCTACATCTATTGATATGATCATGTGATTATTTTTTTATTTATGTGATGTATAACATTTATTGATTTGCAAGTATTGTATCTACCTTTCATTTCTGGAATAAATACCACTTGATCATGATGTATGACTTTTTTTTAAATCCTAATAGGAGGATATGTCTTTTCATTTTTCAGAGAGAGAAGGGAGCAAAACATTGATGTGAGAAAGAGTCATAGATTGGTTACATCCTGTATGCACCACAACTGGGAATCAAATTTATAAACTAGTTATGTGCCATGATTGGGAATGAAACCTGCAACTTTTTGGTGTACAGGGCAATGCTCTAACCAACTGAACCACCCAGCCATGGCTGAAAGATCTTTTGAATGTGTTGCTGAATTAGGTTTAATAATATTTTGTTGAATATTTTAGCATCTACATTCATCAGGGATATTGGTTTATAATTTTTTTCCTATGTAGTGTCTTTATGTGGTATTGGAATTAGGATGATGCTGGCCTTGTGAAAGAGCTTGGCAGCTTGGAAGTCTTTCCTACTCTTGGGTTTTTTGGAATATTTTGAGGATAGGTTTTAGTCCTCCCCTGCCCCAATCCTCACCCAAGGATGGGTAAGGGTGGGGAGAGAGAGAGAGAAAGGGAGAGAGAGAGAGAGAGAGAGAGAGAGAGAGAGAGAGAGAGAGAGAGAGAGAGAGAGAACACTGATCATTGATTGGTTGCCTTCTATATGCCTCCCTACCAGGAATGAAACCCGCAACCCAGGTAGGTGCCCTGACTAGGAATTGAACAGGAAACCTTTTGGTGCACAGCATGATGCTCAACCAACTGAACTACTCCAGGCAGGTAATTCTTTGAATGTTTGATAAAATTCAGCTGTGAAGTCATTCAGTCCAAGACTTTAGTTTGCTGGTACTTTTTTATTACTACTTCAAATTCATTAGTTATAATTTATGTATTCATATTTTCTGATTTTTCCTGATTCAGTTTTGGGAAAATGTATGGTTTTAGGAATTTATCTATTTTGTTCAGGTTTTCCAATTTATTGGCATATAGTTGTTCATGATATTTTCTTAAAATCTTTCATATGTCTGAGGTATCAGTTGTTACTTCTCTTTCATTTCTGATTTTATTTATTTGGCTCCTTTTTTTTCTTAATGAGTCTGGTTAAAGGTTCGTCAATCTTGTTTATGTGTTCCAGCTCTTGGTCTCATTGATCTCTGTTATTAATATTTTAATCTCTATGTCATTTATTTCCATTTTTATCTTTATTATTATTTCTTCAACTTCTGTGTTTTATTATTCTTTTTCTAGTTCTTTTAGGTGTAGTGCTAGATGATTTAAATGAGATTTTTCTTGCTTCTTTAGGGTCGTCTGTAATGCTACGATTTGCCTTTGAGGACTTTTGCTCTGTACCAGAGATTTCAGGTTGTGTATTTATTTCCATTTGCCTCCAGGTAAATTTTGATTTGTTCCTTGATCTTGTTGTTAACCCATTCATTGTTTAATAATATGTTACTTAGCTTTCATGTGTTTGAGTGTTTTTAAGTTTTTTTCTTGTGAATGATTTCTAGTTTCATACCTTTATGGTCAGAGAAGATGCCTGATATGATTTTAGTCTTCTTAAATTTATTTTGATTTGTTTTGTGTCCTTAACATGTGGTCTATCCTAGAAAATGTTCCATGTGCACTTGAATGGAATATGTATTCTGCTCCTTTGAGGTGAAATATTCTGAAAGCATTCATTAAATCCATCGGATCTAGTGTATTAAGTCCATCGTTTCATTGTTGATTTTCTGTCAGAAGATCTATACGTGTTAATGGGATGTTAAAATCTGTTACTTTGACTGAATTACTGTCGATATCTCCCTTTGTCCATCAAGATTTGCTTATATATTTAGCTGTTTATTCCTATGTTGGCTGCATAAGTGTTTATAAGGGTTATAATTGCAAAAGTGTTTAAATAAGAGAATTTCTCGTAAGTGTGAGATTGCTTACTACATTTTTATGTTAAATGCAAGGCAGTAAAATGTGGTAGCTAAATAACAAACTTTGGGTAGTCTGATTCCAATTCTATTATTTTTGTATACAAAAATTATTTGATGTCTGATAATTACACTTTTGAAATTCCAAAGAGCTGGTGGACCCCAGGTTGGGAGCAGCTAGTAGAAAACTCTCGATTTACATATTGAAGGAATAGTAATGAGAAAACAAAAAGTAACTGAAATGGAACAAAATTAATGACTTGACAAAAGTTATATCACAAGGTACCTACGAAGTCAGAAATAGAAAATTCATACAGTGGAATATAAATTCAGTATCTGGCATCATTGGTTTTCTTGGGTTTATACATGTTAAACCTGGTATATTTATTGAGATATTATAAAAAAAAAGAAATAGAAAATTCAGGTTATCTAGTCTTAGTTGAGTACTCTTTCCACAACAACATACTACTTCTTAGATTTAAATAATGATTAATTATTATTAATCATTAAACTGATGAGCTTTTAAAAAAATATATATTTTATTGATTTTTTTACTGAGAGGAAGGGAGAGGAATAGAGAGTTAGAAACATCGATGAGAGAGTGACATCGACCAGCTGCCTCCTGTACACCCCCCACTGGGTATGTGCCCGCAACCAAGGTACATGCCCTTGACCAGAATCAAACCTGGACCCTTCAGTCTGCAGGCCGACGCTCTATTCACTGAGCAAAACAGGCTAGGGCAAACTGATGAGCTTTTTAAACTATATATTTTTAATTTCTACTTTTAATCCTCATCTGAGGATACTTTTCTCCCACTGACTTCTACTGAGAGTGGGAAGGAGGGAGGAGGGGGAGGGGGAGAGGGAGAGAAACATTGATTGATTGCCTACTGCATGTATCCCTACCAGTGCTGGGGAACATGTAACTGAGGTATGTGCCCTTGATCAGAAAAATCAAACCAGGGACCCTTCAATCCGGGGGATGATGCTTTAACCACTGAGCAAAACCAGCCAGTGTCTGATGAGCTTTTTAAAAATTGTTTAAAGTATTACATATGTCTCCTTTCACCCTGCTACTCCAACCTCCAAGGGCAAGCCCCTACTGCCTCAGTGTCTATGTCCATTGGTTATGCTAATATGCATGCACACAAGTCCTTTGGTTTATCTCTACCCCCAACCCCCTACTTCTTGTCTCTGGATCTATTTTTGTTCATCAGTTTATGTTGATCATTATATCCCACATATGAGTGAGATCATGTGGTACTTATCTTTCTCTAACTGGCTTATTTCACTTAGCATAATGCTCTCCATATCCATCCATGCTGTTGCAAATGGTAAGAATTCCTTCTTTTTTACTGCAGTGTAGTATTCCATTGTGTAGATGTACCACAATTTTTTTAATCCACGCTTCTGCTGATGGGCACTTAGGATGTTTCCAAATCTTAGTTATTATAAATTGTGCTGCTGTGAACATAGGGATACATATATCCTTTCTGATTGGTGTTTCTGGTTTCTTGGTATATATTCCTAGAAGTGGGGTTACTGGGTCAAATGGGACTTACATTGGCAAATATGTTCTCTTATGCAGTGGGCTTCTTGTTGTTTTATTAATGGTTTCTTTTGCTGTGCAGAAGTTTTTTATTTTATGGAACATTTAAATTAATTGTGAAAAGCTCATCAGAAAAAGAGAAACTATTTTCTCTATTTTATCCTTAGTTTCCATTGCCCTAGCAGCTCTATCGGTAAAGATATTGCTACAACATATGTCTGATATTTTGCTGCTTATGTAGTCTTCTGAGATTTTTATGGTCTCCCGTCTTATGTTTAAGTCCTTTAACCATTTTGAGTTTATTTTTGTGTATGGTTTAAATTGATTATCTAGTTTCATTTCTTGCATGTATCTGACCAAATTACCCAGCATCATTTATTGAGGAGATTGTCTTGACTCAATTGTATGCTCTTATCTCCTTTGTCAAATATTGAGCTTAATGGCTTGGGTTGATTTCTGGGTTCTCTGTTCTGTTCCATTGGTCTATGTGTCTGTTCTTGTGCCAGTACCAGGCAGTTTTGAGAACTGTGGCTTTGTAATATAGCTGGTATTGTGATCCCTCCAACTTTTTTATTCTTTTTTCAGGATTGCTGTGGCTATTGTGGGTCTTATTTTTATTTCATACAAATTTTTGGAGAGTTTGTTCTAGGTCTGTGAAATATGCCATTGGTATTTTAAGGATTGCATTGAATCTGTAAATTGCTTTGGGTAGTATGGACATTTTAATGATTTTGATTCTACCAGTCCATGAACATGGGATGTTCTTCTATATGTTTATGTCTTTCTCTATTTTTTTTTCTAATGTCCTGTAGTTTTCCAAGTACAGGTATTTTACCTGCTTAGTTAAGTTTATTCTTAGGTATCTTAATTTGTCTGGTGCAATGATAAATGGGATTGATTTTCAGTTTCTCTTTTCCTGATGAGCTTTTTACAATGACCATATTTTCCGGTGTATAAGACGACTGGGCATATAAGACAACCCTCAACTTTTGAGAAGATTTTCCTGGGTTAAAAAGTCTGGATGGAGACCATATGTGGCACAGAAAGGAGCCAACTGGAGACACTTGCGGTATCCTTCCAGCTCCATTGACGACCCCTGACTTTTGAGAAGATTTTCCTGGGTTAAAAAGTCATCTTATACCCTGGAAAATACGGTAATTTAAATATTCCATTACATATACCAGCCAAGGACCAGCTTATCACTGTCTTTCTAATAAGCACAAATGTTAAGTAGACTCAGTGTGGACAGTTTAATTCAGATCAAACCTTTTTGATACTGTATTATGCAGACAAATGGTCCAGTCATCTTGATGAAATGCAAGTAGAGTTTGGTAGGTATGAGTTGGACCTGTGTTTCTAGTGGCCTCCCATAAGGCTTGAGTAGCGAGGCTCAGAGAGTGGATGGAAGACCCTCTGTGATCTGGGCAATGCCTGGTGTCTCCTGCCTTGCCAGAGCTTACACTAGGGCAGAAGATGAAACAAATAAGCAAAAGTAGGACAGCAAACAAATATATCGTGAATTTATATAATTTTTTAATATGTGTATTATTCCTATCTGATTGTTAGGTTTTTCCAGTTAGATGAAAACATCTCCTGGTTTTTTTAAACTTTATTTTTACTTTTTATAGTGTCTAGAAAACTACATAGTGGCTATTAAGAAATGCCATTGACTGTTATTTTCACAGCTCCTTAAATACAGATGAAATTCCAGGTGGACTTAGATCAGTCACTGTAGTGACAAAATTTCTTTTAGTAATGGATCCAAATGGCTAGATGGATTTCTTTGCAACATAATTCCCCAAATATGTGCTCTTCACTGGCAGAGCAGGGGAAGGCAATCTCTTCAGGCTGAAGATTTAAGGCTAATGGACAGAGTATGTAAATAGATGTCTGTTAACTGATTTCTGTTTAGAACAGAGTTGAGGGAAGCAATGAAAAAGACTAGCATTTCCTCAGAAACAGTCTAGAGCTGTGCTGTCCACTTGCAACTATTTAAATTAATTTAAATTAAATAAAAAATGTTAATACAGTTCTATAGTTGAACTAGGTACATATTAAGATCTCAGTAATCACTTGTATTGGGAAGCAGTGTAGGTACAGAACATTTTCGTTATTGCAAAAGGTTTGATTGGACACAGGCAAAAAAGTAATTAAAGCTTATTTGAATCAATGGCATATTTCACGGACCTAGAACGAACTCTCCAAAAATTCATCTGGAATAAAAAAAGACCCCAAATAGCTACAGCAATTCTGAGAAAGAACAAAGTAGGTGGGATCTCCATACCAGATATCAAGCTATATTACAAAGCCACTGTTCTCAAAACTGCCTGGTACTGGCACAAGAACAGACATATAGATCAATGGAATAGAATAGAGAACCCAGACATTGACCCAAACCAATATGCTCAATTAATATTTGACAAACGAGGCAAGAACATACAATGGAGTCAAGACAATGTCTTCAATAAATGCTGTTGGGAAAATTGGACAGATATACACAAAAAATGAAACTAGACCACCAACTTACACCATACACAAAAATAAACTCAAAATGGACAAAGGACTTAAATGTAATACGGAAAACCATAAAAATACTTGAGGAATTTAAAGGCAACAAAATCTCAGACATATGCCAAAGCAATTTCTTCACCGATACAGCTTCTAGGGCATTGGAAACTAAAGAGAAAATAAACAAATGGGACTACATCAAAATAAAAAGCTTCTTCACAGCAAAAGAAACCATCAAAAAAACAAGAATGCCCACTGCATTGGAGAACATATTTGCCAATGTTATCACCAATAAGGATTTAATTTCCAACATATACAGGGAACTCATACAACTTAACAAAAGGAAGATAAACAATGGAATCAAAAAATGGGCAAAGGACCTAAATAGACACTTTTCAAAAGAGGACATTCTGAAAGCCAAGAGACAAGAAAACATGCTCAAAGTCACTAATCATCCGAGAGATGCAAATCAAAACAACAATGAGGTATAATCTCACACCTGTAAGAATGGTATCATCAACAATCAACAAACGACAAGTGCTGGAGAGGATGCGGAGAAAAAGGAACACTCCTGCACTGCTGGTGGGAATGAAGACTGGTGCAGCCACTATGGAAGACAGTATGGAGTTTCCTCAAAAAATTAAAAATGGAACTCCTATTTGATCCAGTGATACCACTTCTGGGACTATATCCCAAAAAACCAGAAACACCAATCAGAAAGGATATATGCACCCTATATTCATAGCAGCACAATTTACCATAGCTAAGATTTGGAAACAGCCTAAGTGCCCATCAGCAGATGAATGTATTAGAAAACTGTGTTACATCTACACAATGGAATACTATCCTGCTGTAAAAAAAGAAGGAATTCTTACCATTTGCAGCAGCATGGATGGAACTGGACAGTATTATGCTAAGTGAAATAAGCCAGTCAATGAAAGAGAAATACCACATGATCTCACTTATTTATGGATAATAAAGACCATTATAAATTGATGAACATAAACAGATACAGAGGCAGAACAGCATTGAACAGACTGTCAAACTACAGCTGGAAGGGTTGGGGGGAGTTAAGAGATCAACTGAAAGACTTGTATTCATGTATATAAGCATAATCAATGGACACAAGACATTGGGGGGTAGGGGAGGAAGGGGGAAGGTCAAGGGAAAAAATGGAGACCTATTTAACACTCTTTGTAATACTATAAGCAAAAAAAAAATAAAAATAAAAAAAAGCTTATTTGAATGGTAACTGGAAGTTGCTAAAGAAATGATTGACTAGACAGCAAATGCTTGAAAACAGCATTTAAACTGCAGTAGAAGGTGGGGGGAAGAAAATGGCAGCCGAATAAGCATCTCCTTCCAGGGCCAGACTGGAAAAGTAACTAAATTGGAGAATATCCACCTGGATTTAACAAACTAGAAACAACTGAGGAGACAGTTTCAATAAGGAATGGCAGAGGATGCCTGGAGAATGGAAGGAGTCAGGATCTGGGCTGGAGAGGGACACCTGGGCCCCCGGGCTGAGAAGGTGAGGTGGAAGTCACATTACACCAAAACTGCATCCCTTGGTGACAGGCATAATACCCAATTGTGAAAAGGAAAGCCTTCATGGATGCTGGCACCCCAGGAATCTAGTCCTGGGACTACAGCCATGCGGGGCTGTGTCCCAAAAGATGGCCTGTGCAGTGCAGTTCAGCAGGGAGAAAAACCTGCAGCCTGTGCAGTGCAGTTCAGCAGGGAGAAAAACCTGAAATTTTGTGGTTGTTTTACTTTTGTTGTTTTGTCTTTGCTTTTATTTGCTAAACCCAGAATGTAGGACTTTCAGTTTCAAAAATTCACCCAAGGTTCCAGTGCAGGAAGAAGCATGGATTTATGGAGCCTGAAGAGGATCTGGGGAGGGAGGCAGGGCAGAGAGACATAGCCAGGACTCTTCATAACCTTCCAAACCCAAGCTGTTATCTCTCCCCAGCATAGCTAGCCCCTCCCAATGGCCTCAAGGTAGGGAATACAGCCTGCCACACCCTGACTATATTTAGAGCTATACAAAGGAAACAAGGACTCTGAATATCCCCAAAGAGCTTAGTGACTGGGTTAGAAGAGTGGCCTGTCCCCACTATTCTGGGAACCAGATTGATAAAAACTCCTTGTTGCCAGCCAATCCATATAGGTCTCCATATAGGGATCTCTGACCAACCAAGGCCAGAGCTGTATTTTGAGCCACTCAAAGTGTGGCTCTGGGTCAGGGAAAATACATTCATCTGATCCTGGGATAGTGAAACAGCACCAATCCCACCTAAAGCCCTGACCTAAATAGTCGCTTGAGTGATTAAGATTGATAGCTGTTAGAGGGAACACCAGATCTCTAGCAGCCTGAATACTTGGACTCAGAGGAGCTCTGTATCTTCTCACAGAAAGGTCAGATTTTGCCTAGGGAAAGGAGAGAGCTACAAAATCAGACATCCAAAAAGAGATCATGGAGAGACAAACCACATATGGTCAGAAAAGGGGCATCATTAGAAAAGGAAGTAAATGAAATGGAGTCAAGCAATATGTCAGAGAAAGAATTCAGAGAAATGGTCATAGGTTGCTGAAAAGAATGGAAAACAAATTCAACAATATGTGTAAAAACCAAGAAGAAATGAGGAAGAACCAAGAAGAAATGAAAAATGACATTGCTGCAACAAGGAACTCAATAGAAAGCATCAACAGTAGACTAGAAGAAGCAGAGGACTGCATAAGTGTGCTAGAAGACAAGATAAGGAAAAAATACCCAAGCAGAGCAGCATCTAGAAAAAAAAACCTTAAAAAACAGAAGGAGATCCTAAGGGAACTTTGGGACAACATGAAATGAAGCAATATCCGCATAATAGGGGTGCCAGAAGGAGAGGAAATTGAGCATGGAATAGAAAACCTGTTTGAAGAAATAATGACAGAAAACTTCCCTGATAGAGGGAAGAAAAACTCACACAAATCCAAGAAGCTTATAGAGTCCCAAACAAAATGAACCCCAAAAGACCAACGCCAAGGCACATTATAATTAAGCAGGCAAATACCAATGACAAAGTAAGAATTTTAAAAATGGCCAGAGAGAGACAAAAAGTTACCTTCAAAGCATCACCCATCAGACTGGCAACTGATTTCTCAACAGAAACACATCAGGCGATAAGGGAATGGAGTGAAATATATAAAGTCATACAAAGGAAGGGTCTGAATCCAATAATACTGTACCCAGCAAGGCTATAAATCAAAATTGAGGGTGAAATCAGGAGCTTCACAGACAAAAAAGGACTAAGGGAGTTTATTACCACCAAACCAGCAATGCAAGAAATGCTAAAGGGTCTGCTGTAAAAAGAAGAAATAGGAAGCAAAGAAGGAGCACAGGCGTAAAAAATAAAAATGGAAACAAACAAGTACCTATCTATAATAACTTCAAATGTATATGGATTAAATGCCCCAATCAAAAGAAATAGGGTAGCTGAGTGGATAAAAAAAATGACCCACATATCTGCTGTCTACAGTAAACCTACCTCAGAAAAAAGGACTCACACAGACTGATGGTGAAGGGATGGAAAAAGGTTTTTTAGGCAAATGGAAATGAAAAAAAAAAAAGAGCTAGGGTAGCAATACTTATATCTGACAAATAAGATCTCAAAGTGAAGGACATAATGAGATAAGGAAGACCACTTCATAATAATAAAGGGAACAATCCAACAAGAAAATATAACTCTGGTAAACATATATGCACCCAATACAGGAGCACCCAAATACATAAAACAACTTCTGGAGGATATCAAGGGAGAGATTGACAGCAATACAGTCATAGTAGGGGACTTTAATACCTCACTATCACTTTTGGACTAATCCTCTAAACAAAAACTCAGCAAAGAAACATCAATCCTAAATCAATCACCAGATCAGATGGAATTATTGACATCTTCAGAACATTTCACTCCAAGGCCACAGAATATACATTCTTCTCAAGTGCACATGGGTCATTTTCAAAGATAGACCATATATTGGGTCACAGGCAAAACCTCTTCAAATTCAAGAAGATAGAAATCATATCAAGCATCTTCTCAGGTCACAATGGCATAAAACTAGAAATCAACTACAATAAGAAAAATTAAAAAATCAAACACCTTGAGGCTAAATAGCATGCTATTCAACAATGACTGGGTTTCCAGAGAGGTCAAAGAATAAATAAAAAGCATCATGGCAACAAATGATAATGAAAATACAACAATCCAAAATCTACGGGAAATAGTGAAAGCAATCTCGATAGGGAAGTTCATAGCTCTACAAGCCTACCACAAAAAAAAAAAAAAAACAAGAAACGATGGTGATTAACTTACCTAACCCTACAACTCAAAGAATTAGAGCAACAAGAAAAGCCCAGCTTAAGCAGAAGAAAGGAAATAAATATCAGAGCAGAAATAAACATAATAGAAATAAAAAACCGCACACACCAATACAAAAGATCAACAAAACTAAGAGCTGGTTCTTTGAAAGGATAAACAAGATTGATGAACCTCTAGCCAGGCTCACCAAGAAGCAAAGAGAGAGGACCCAAATAAACAAAATCATAAATGAAAGAGTTGAAATTACAACCAATCCCCAGAGAAATGCAAACAATTATGAAAAAAAATACTATGAACAGTTCTATTCCTACAAAAAGGACAACCTAGACAAAATGGACATATTCTTAGAAAAATTAAAGCTCCCCATAATCAACCAAGAAGAATAAAAAAACCTGAATAGGTTGATAACTACTGAAGAAATTGAAACAGCAATCAAAAATCCTTCAGTAAACAAAAGCCCTGGTCCAGACGGCTTTACAGGGGAGTTCTACCAAGCATTCAAAGAAGAAGTAAAACCTATCCTCCTCAGACTATTCCAAAAATTCAAGAGGAAGGCACACTTCCAAGCTCTTTCTATGAAGCCAGCATTACCCTAATTTTAAAACCAGATAAAGACACCACAAAAAATGGAGAACTACGGGTCAATATTCTTGATGAACATAGATGCTAAAATCCTCAACAAAATTCTAGCAAATTGGATTCAGTAATACATAAGAAAGATCATATACAATGACCAAGTGAGATTTATTCCAGGAATGCAAGGATGGTACAATATTTGCAAATCAATAAATGTGATACATCACATAAACAAACTGAGAGACAAAAATTACATAATCATATCAATTGATGCAGAAAAAGCATTTGACAAAATCCAATACCCTTTCTTGATAAAAACTCTCAGCAAAGAGAGGGATCATGCCTCAACATAATAAAAGTCCTATCTGACAAACCTACAGCCAACATTATACTCAATGAGCAAAACCTAAATCCATTTTCCCTAATAACAGGAACAAGACGAGGGTGCCCACTTTTACCACTCCTATTTAACATAGTACTAGAAGTACTACACATAGTGATCAGACAAGAAGAAGAAATAAAAGGCATCCAAATTGGAAAAGATGAAATAAAACTATCCTTATTTGCAGATGACATGATATTATGCATAGAAAACCCCAAAGACTCCATCAAAAAAACTCCTAGACTTAATAAATTAATTTGGCAATGTAGCAGGATACAGAATTAACACCCAGAAATCTATGGCCTTTTTATACACCAATAATGAACTCACAGAAAGAGAAATGAAAAAAAATTCCATTTACCATTGCACCAAAAAAATTAAGATACCTAGGAATAAACTTAACTAAGCAGGTAAAAAACCTGTACTCGGAAAACTACAGAACATTGAAAAAAGAGATAGAAGAAGACATAAAGAAATGGAAGAACATCCCATTTCATGGAATGGTAGAATCAACATCATTAAAATGTCCATACTACCTAAAGCAATCTATAGATTCAATGCAATACCTATTAAGATACCAATAGCATATTACAAAGATCTAGAACAAACTCTCCAAAAATTCATCTTGAATAAAAAAAAGACCCCAAATAGCCTCAGCTGTTCTGAGAAGAATGAAGTTGGAGGGATCACAATACCAGACATCAAACTATATTACCAAACCACAGTTATTAAAACAGCATGATACTGGCACAAGAACAGCCATATAGGCCAGTGGAACAGAATAGAGGATCCAGAAATTGACCCAAGCCATTATACTCAATTAATATTTAACAAAGGAGGCAAGAGCATACAATGGAGTCAAAACAATTTCTTTAATAAATGGTGCTGGAAAATTTGGTCAGATACATGCAAAAAAATGAAATGAAAATAGATCACCAACTTACACCGTACACAAAAACAAACTCAAAATGGCTAAAGGTCTTGAATGTAAGATTGGAAATCATAAAACTCTACAACATTCCATAGGCAGCAAAATTGCAGACATATGTCATAACAATATCTTTACAGACACAGATACTAGAGCAAGAGAGACTACAGAGAAAATAAACAAATGGGACTACATAAAAATAAAAAGAAACCATCAATGAAACAAAAGAAACCATCACTGAAACAAAAGAAAACCATCAATGAAACAAAAGAAAACCTACTACATGGAAGAACATATTTGCCAATGTTATCTCCAATAAGGGTTTAATCTTCAACATTTACAAGGAACTCATACAACTTAACATAAGGAAGATAAACAACACAATCAAAAAATGGGCAAAGAACCTAAATAGACACTTTTCGAAAGAGGACATTCAGGAAGCCAAGAGATATACGAAAACATGCTCAAAGTCACTAATCATCCAAGAGATGCAAATCAAAACAACACTGAGGTATCATCTCACACCTGTCAGGATGTCTATCTTCAACAAATCAACAAATGACTACTGCTGGCGAGGATGTGGAGAAAAAGGAACCCTGCTTCACTGCTGGTGGGAATGCAGACTGGTGCAGCCATTATGGGAAACATTATGGCATTTCCTCAAAAATTTAAAAATGGAACTCCTATTTGATCCTGTGATCCCACTTCTGGGAATATATCCCAAGAAATCAGAAACACCAATCTGAAAGGATATATGCACCCCTATGTTCATAGCAGCACAATTTATAATAGCTAATATTTGGAAACAGCATAAATCCCCATCAGCAGATGAGTGAATTAGAAAACTATGGTACATCTACACAATGGAATAGTATGCTGCTATAAAAAAGAAGGAATTCTTACCATTTGTAGCAGCATGGATGGAACTGGAGAGCATTATGCTAAGTGAAATAAGCCAGGCAGTGAAAGAAAAATACCAAATGATCTCACTCATTTTTCGCTAATAAAGAACATTATAACCTAATGAACCAAAAAATAGATACAGAGGCAGAGAAGCATCAAACAGACTATCAAATTACAGCCAGAAAGCTGAGGAGTGTTGTGTGGGGGGGGTAAGAGATCAATCAAAGGACATATATGCATGCATATAAGCATAATCGATGGACACAAGACCCTGGAGGTAGGGTGAGGTTAGGGAAAGTCCCGGGGGGTAAGATGTCCCGGGGGGTAAGTGAGGCCGGGGTAAATTCAATGGGGGAAAAAAGGAAATGTATGTACTACTATTTGTAATACTTTAAATAAGAAAATAGAATTTAAAAAAAAGATTCACAGCTGGTAGACAGGGAAAGCAGACAGATCGATCCTGCCTGCTTGTAGCCAAGGCCTGCAGAGACAGAAACAAGCAGAGGAGTGGTGGTTTGCATAGAGCTTCAACACAGTGCTAACTGCCAAAGACAGTGCCTGACAGTGGTCAGCACCTAACTACCTAACAGGAATCCCATAATGGGCAGACAGAAGAGTGGGGTCCTAAACCAGCCCACATGAGGCATTAAAATGCAATTTAAGTCAATGACAGTTCACCTTTTAATATTTTATATTTTTAAATAAACATTTTTTTAATATATATATTTTTTACCCTTTTCTTCCTTGCTTCTCCTTTTTTCAGCCTGTTTTTCTTCTCCTTTCCCTGCTTTAGCTTTTCCCTTTTCTTTCTTTTTACCTCTTGTTAAAAAGTGATCTTTTTTATCTGCTTTATTGAAGTGTTATTATTATTGTAGTCTCTGTGGCTTATTCATATATCTAATTTCCTCTTCCCTGTTCCCACTCACTTCCCCTTCTCTTTTATCTTTCTTCACTACTTAAAAAATTTCCCCCACTCCCCTCCCTTTCTCTCTTCTTTTCCTAATTTGTACATTACTTCCATTTCCTAAATTCAGGCCTATCTGCTCTCTCCTCTATTCTCTCTTACAAAAAAAAAATAATAATTTTTTTAATTTTAATTTTTATTCTTATCCAATCATTCTTTCTCCCTCCTTTACACTAAATTGTGATCCTTCCCATATTCATCCAATTCCTTAAACTTATTTTCTGTATTTAAGCTCTGCCTCTATAGATTCTGCCCTCCCCCTCCTTCTGGGTGTTTTTTGTTTGCATTTTTTAGTTTATCTGTTTGTTTTGTTGTGTTGTGTCCCCATATTCTGTCTTTTTTCTTTTTCTTTAACTTTAAAATTTTTGTTCTTTTTTTGCTATTGTTTTTACTCTCTTTTCTCTCCTAATTCTCTTTTCTTTGGTGGTTACTTCTGTTGGGATTATAGATGTCTTGTGTACATTATTCTTCTGTTCCTTTTATGTCATGTGTTCTGTTGTATTTTGTGCTGTTCAGTCAGCTCTTCCACAAAAGTTGGCGTGACATAGAGATCAAGCCACATAACCAGACACCCTGAGAAAATAGTCCACCCATGGGACCATAACATTCAAGACCCAACTATGTCAAGAGAACACAAATATTTCAAATAAGGGGCATCCTTAGAATACCCAGCCCAGAAGTCTACCTGATAGACTGAACCACTGGATCCCACAAAACATCTACATAAGATCAATTCAAAAACTCTGGGTGGCATAGCAGTTTGGTCTAATACATAGAAAAAATAAAAAAGGAACAGCAAAAGTGGGGAGACAAAGAAACAACCCCCATGTGAATGAAATGGAGGAATAAATAGAAAAGGAAATAAATGAAATGGAGGCAAGCAATTTGTCAGAGAAAGAATTCAGAGTAATGGTTATAAGGATGCTGAAAAGGGTGGATGATAAATTCACCAGCATGCATAGAATCAAGAGGAAATGAAGAATGACATAGCTGAAATAAAGAACACAATGGAAGGTTTCAATGGTAGAGTAGAAGATGCTGAAGACAGAATCAGCTAGTTATAAAACAAGGTAGAGAAAAACACCCAATCTGAACAGCAACTGGAAAAAAACCTTTAAAAGCAGGAGAAGACTCTAAGGGAGTTTTGGGACAACATGAAACAACACAATATCCCTATAATAAGGGTGCCAGAAGGACAGGAAACTGAGCAAGGAATAGAAAACCTGTTTAAAAAATAATGAAAAAACTTCCCTGCCTTTGGGAAGAAAAAGGTCATACAGTCCAAGAAGCATAAAGAGTCCAAAGCAGAGAGACAGCAAGATGGCGGCATAAGGTAAACACCGTAAATGCAGCTGTGAAAAACTATTTTGGAATAACCAAGAAAAGAAAACACGAACACCACTCACACCCACAGGAAGGCTGGCTGAGTGAAAATCCTACAACTAGAAAAGAGTCTGAGACTCGGAGGAGCGGCGGAAGCAGAGTACAAAGACGAAGGTATGGAGGCGCGCGCACGGGCTCGGGGAGAGGGCTGGTGCCAGAGGACGCGGTTCTTTTCCAAAACGGAGAGAGCCACAAGTTCCCAGCGGCTCTGAACTCCAGTTCCAAGCGAGTTTCTGAAGACCCAGACACCCAGAGAAGGGGGACTGACTGGCACCTGGAGGAAATCCAAAGCAGGTTTCTCTCAGCGTTGCTTGCAACAAATACCGCGGGACACAGAGACCTGGTGTCTCTCAGTGCAGGGCTGAGAAGCGCCATAGCTATTTGCTCCGCCCCGCCCTGCAAACTCCCCGAGGCCCCGCCTCTCCCTAGCTGCCCGCGGCAGTTCGGGTGAAGGGGTGGCAGCAGCGATCCGGTCCGCGGCTTAGAAGATTGTGGACTCCCTGGACGGGAAATCCAAAGCGGGTTTCTCTCAGCATTGCTTGCAACAAATACCATGGGACACAGAGACCTGGTGTCTCTCAGCGCAGGGCTGAGAAGCGCCATAGCTATTTGCTCCGCCCTGCCCTGCAAACTCCCCGAGGCCCCGCCCCTCCCTAGCTGCGCGCGGCGGTTTGGGTGAAGGGATGGCAGCGGCGATCCGGTCTGCGGCTTAGTAGATTGTGGAATCCCCGGATGCACTGAGTGCAGCGCGGGCTGTGGGGCAACAGGGCGGCGGAAGACCAGTGGCGCTGTAGCACTGCTATTTGCACTGATCACTGACCGGGAGAGTCTACTGAGAATCGTGCGCAGACCCTACGGCTTGGAGATGCCAAGCACAGTAGAAACGCCATTGTGAATCGCTCCACCCCCGGTGACTCTGAGACCCCACCCCACCCCACCTACAACCACGCCCACACCACCTACAACCCCGCCTACCTGCCTGCAACATTACCTAAGGGTCTGCAGCTGAGACAGAACTCTAAATCGATCCAAACTCCAAACAACGAGAAGAAAGGCCTGCAGGTCATTTCCCCCCAGTGATACCTCCCAGTGATAACTACAACAAGGCTGTGCACCCAAATTTCAAAGGCATACAACAAGAGTGTCCACCCCAGGTGATTGGGGAGGCTGATTCACTGGGCCCTATATAGGACACCCAGCACAGAAAGCCAAAATGTGGAGACTACGAAACAGGTCAGAGAAAAGAGAAATGGAGGAACGCAAATGACTGGATATAGAGTTCAAAACCACGGTTATCAGGTTTTTCAAGAAGTTTCTAGAGACTGCTGATAAATTTAGTGAGAACCTTGAGCATATGAAAAAGAACCAGCTAGAAATCAAGCATACACTGACTGAAATAAAGAACAATATACAGAGATCCAACAGCAGACGAGAGGATCGCAAGAAACAAGTCAAGGATGTGAA
>PVJC01019542.1:0-30113 GCA_004026665.1 Murina feae
TGCCATAGGCAGGCAACAGAACCCTTTGATTTGCTCAAGTTCCGTGGCTGTTGGCCTCCATCTTGGCTGGGTTAATTTGCATACAGCCGCTCTGATTGGCTGTTGGCCTCCATCTTGGCTGGGTTAATTTGCATACAGCCGCTCTGATTGGCTGGTGGTAACGGTCACATTTGCATGTTTTGCTTTTATTATAGAAGATGATAATTTTAACTACCAGGAAACATTTGCATAACCAATTCATAGATGATAACATTAATATAATCAATAAATACATTCAAGGATGCTCAAGTTCACAAGTCATCAGAAAAATGCAAATTAAATAATAAAGAGATGGAAAAAGATTTTCAAAAGCGACCTATAGATGGCTGAGAGAAAGAGTGGAGAAGCAGGGAAAGAATACTCAAGCATGGTTATGGGAAATGTTCATGGTTTGGAAAACATTCTGACCATCTACATTGTAAAAGTTCAGGGGTTGTTTCAACCTAAACGACCAGATGGACAACTGGTCACCAGGAAGTGCATGGAGCACCTCTTGGTCACTCCCCCATGGTCCACAGGCTCCTATCACTGCAAGGCTGGTGGCTGATGGGTGGGCAGGGCAGCAGGGGGTGAGCGGGGTGGGGCAGGGCAGCAAGGTTGTTAGCCTCTGGCCCAGGGTCAGGCAGGAGACCTAATGACCTCACTGCTGCCATAGCAGCTGTGGATCAGGTCCAGAGATGGTCTTGGAGATGCTGACTGGCGTAGAAACCAACCAATCAGAACCTAAGGTGGGTAAACTGCAAAGGCAGAACCTATGGTGAGGGCTGAGGAGGGGTTTTAAGGGCAACAGCTGTTTCGTGTAAGATATAAGAAAATGGTTCAATTTTTTAATGACCAGTTTGTCAGTATAGTGCATATGGCTGGCTATCAATCCAGATATAGGGATTATTTTTGTCTGCCAAGAGCATCTCCTCCTGCTCAAAAAGGCTTACCCCTCTTAAGCAATCCTATCCTATATAATCTATCTATACTAATAAAAGGATAATATTGTAATTACACCAGGTTGACCGACCATCTTCCAGATGTCCAACTTCCTTCTGGACAAAGCCATGGTGGTGGAGCAGAGGCAGAGCAGTTAGGGGCAATCAGGCTTGCAGACAGAGTGGTTAGGGGTGATTGGGCAGGCAGGTGAGTGGTTAGAAGCCAGTGGTCCCAGATTGCGAGAGAATTGTCCGACTGCCATAAACCGGCAGTTGAATATCACCCCCAAAGTGTCCCTGATTGGAGAGGGTGCAGGCTGGGCTAAGGAAACTCCCCTATGCACAAATTTCATACCCCAAGCCTCTAGTCTACAATAATAAAAGCGTAACATGCTATTAAACCAGACAGCGGAATATAACCTTCCAGACATCATTCCAGACATCCTTCCAGACTATGCCACGGCAGCGGGGTCCGAGGCAGAGGTGGTTAGGGATGATCAGGCAGGCAGGCACACAGTTAGGGGTGATCAGGCAGCCGGCGAGTAGAAAAGGGAAATCAGGCAGGCAGGCAGAGTGGTTAGAGGTGATCAGGCAGGTAGGCAGGTTAAGAGCCAGCAGTCCTAGAATATGAGAGGAATGTCTGACTACTGCTTTGTGGTCTAAACCAGCAGTTGGACATCCCCCAAGGAGTCCTGAATTGTGAGAGGGTGCAGGCCAGGCTAAGGGACCACCACCCTCCCATGCACAAATTTCATGCACCAGGCCTCTAGTATAGAAATAAAAAGACCAATACAGAAATATATGTGTATAGGGAATCTCACTTCAGAATTATTTGTGGTTGAAAAAAAGGAAATAGAATGAATTTCCATTGTTCATACACTCAGTTATTTGTTCCTTGTTGCTTTATTGGTCTATTGAATGCCAGGCACTGTTTAGTTTTGGGAATACGTTAGTGAATAAAGCCGATAAAAATTGCTGCTGAAGTGGAGTTCACTTTCTACAAGGAGAGTGAAGATGAAGAACAAACAGTTCTGATTATATGGACTATTAGAAGTTGAGGAGAAAGAATGAAGTAGGCCCAAGAAGGCCCAAGAATGGATATGTGCATTGCAGTTGGCAGGTAACAGGGGAGGAAGGGATGGCTGTTAAAATACACTGATTAAAGTAGACTGCATTGAGAAAACACCATTAAGAAAACACACACACACACACACACACACACACACACACACACACACACACACTTGAAAGAGGTAAGGAGTGAGCCATGTGGATGCCTAAGGAAAGTGATAGAATGACAGTAGAGTGACAGCTAGCACCAAATGCCCTGAGAACAGACACCTGGTTGGGGTCTCAGCCTGGGCCCCACTATTGATTTGGGAAATGGAATTAGCTGGTGTGGGCTGTCCTGTGCAGTGTAGGATGTTGGGCAATATCCTTGGCCTCTACCCACCAGTTGCAGTGGCACTTCTCTCCCACTCTTGGCAAGTCAAAATGTCTTAGAAATTTCCTGGGGCCAAAATCATGACCCTCTCCCCCACTTCTGTTGAGAACCTGGAGTAACAACCTGGAGGCCAGTGTAACCTGTTAAACACACAGCATGTGATGTCATGTAATCATTAAACAGTTTCGTGTTATTCAGTTGATGTGTAGGGATTTCCAAAAGAGGTTGTTAAAGGGGTAAAGCCATATGCAAAATTATTATATAGTATAACCCAATTTTTCAAAAGCAAACAATGACTAACATCTTTTATTTGTGCATATGATAAATATGTAGATAGATATTTCTATGAATAATTATATTAATATAGAGAAATTTATGATAAAACATATATATTCATTTATTACCATAGATTACTACTTGGATGGTGATAGGTTCAAATAAAGGAGAGGATGAGAAATCTAAAAATAAAATAAGTAAAGCAGGAATTGCACCTCATAATAAAATCTAATATACATGATGGTAGAACATTTATGTGTTTGTGAAATTGTGGTGAATATTTTTAATCTTTGCCACTTAAAAAGCTTTTTACTTTTTTAATATTTAGTTTTGTTCACTATTTCTTTTCATCAATTTTACATTACTAAGAATTTCATCTTTTCCTAAAAAATTTAAAATATAAAATATAATTTAAAATTTAAAATATAATTTAAAATTTAAATATAAAAAAAATTTAAAATATAATTTAAAATATAAGGATAAGTATATGTTTTTTACTTAAGAAGTTATGAGAAATAAGCCAATTTTTAATTTTTCGACTAAGATCCAGACAGTAATATCTTGATGCAAATGCCTGTGAATTATTTTTTAAATTTTTTAAAAATTGTTTCAATTATAGTTGACATATGATATTATATTAGTCTCAGGTATACAGCGTAGTGGTTAAAAATTTATGTAATTTACAAAGTGATACTCCCAGTGAGTCCAGTACCCACCTCACACCATACATAGTTATGGTATTATTGGCCATGTTCTCTATGTGGTGCTTTACATCCCCATGAATATTTTACAACTGCCAATTTGTAACTTCTCAATCCCTTCACCTTTTTTACCTCTTCCACTCTCCCCTCCCCCCAAAAAAAATTTGGCCACAGCCAGTTTGTTCTCTGTATCTATGAGTTTGTTTTTGTTTTGTTTGTTTAGTTGTTAGTTCTTTAGATAACATTTGCAGCATTTTCTATCTTCTTAAGACAGTATTTGAAAATACTGCTAGTATAATATTACTAATGGTACAAACAGTATTATAGGTTCAGTTTAGGAAAAATAAAAGTATAATCAGTGGATATGAGAAGGTTTCATGCATGTTCAAAAAGACAAACAGAAGTCATCAATTGGTAGACTTTAATGGAACAATTAAAGACTATTAATGGCACTATTTATTTTTTTAAAACTTTCATAGCTTGTGTGTGTTCATTAAAGACTACATAAAAAGTTTTGTGTCTGGTTATTTATCCAATATTGTACCTAAGTAATGTTGTCCAGAGATAAAGGAAAGTAATCATTCTCACAGAATTCTTTATTATCCTCCCTGTTAATTACTACTTGATACGGTATATTTTTACAAAGTGTTCTCTTCAAAGCAGCTTGATTATGTCATCCTAGATACACTAACATGGTTCATTGAACTTGTTTAGGCATCTCTAAGGTAATAGGCTGCTAAATAAATTGTACAAACATTAATTAATTTTGACCCTCTGGGAAAAACAAAATTCTTTCTTATAAGGCCAACAGATTCAAAGAGCCTCTGGTCTTTTTATAAGCATCACAGCATTGCTATTAATTAAAACTGTATTTATGGATCTTTTAATTTATTGTTACCAGGATGAAGAATTAGATACATAAGGAGAACATTTTCAATGCCCATCACATGACTATTCATGAGTCTTGTTGGAGCCATTGTTGAAACTGTAGAAAGAAACTACAAACATTAATCCACTCTCTAGTCTACACATGAATAGTGTTTACATATAGTGTACAAGGGATTTAATGGCAAGAGTGACATTAGTGTGACATGAATTAACAATGGTATAATGTAGATGGCTGCTGTCTCTGTTTTCCCTTTCTTTATAACTTTCTTTTTTTTAAATAGCATAATTGACCATCTCCACAATTAGACTATAAACTGCAGCAGTAGCATCTTTTGTATTTTTATATTCACTCCAGCATTCAATCTAATCTAATAAAAGAGTAATATGCAAATTAACCATCACTCTGAGACACCTAAGCCATGCCCACCAGCCAAGCCATGCCCACCAGCCAATCCGAGTGGATGTATGCAAATTAACTCAGCCAATATGGCGGCCGCTGGCCACACCCCCGGGGGGTGATGGTCCCCACTGGGAGGCTTGGCTAGCCTGCAAACAGCCATCAGCCCCTCACCCAGGCTGGCCAAGCACACCAGCAGGTGGACATCCCCTGAAGGGTCCCAGACTGTGAGAGGGCACAGGCCAGGCTGCACAAATTTTGTGCACTGGGCCCCTAGTATTAAATAATACTTGATATATATTTGTGTAGGTCAAGTTATTTGGATGTATCTCATTCTGTATTTTTAACAACCATGTATTTTGAATTAATACAAGCATTTCTTGAATGCCTATTAAATACCACACACAATGTGTTGGGGACTGAGGATATGAATTAACTAGTGTTTGAAGAGTAGCTGGACTGAAATGTGCTCGATATAACCCACATGCTCACTATTGTGCACTTCTATGTTCACAACTCTAGGTCAAACAATAACCCCAATCTTAGTGAAATTAATGCTCTACTGTGATAATAGCAGTTTAAAGTACAAAGTGTTCAACACATGTAAATTACTTGATACTTTGTAGACAGAGCACTGCCGGTTATGCAGATGATAACCGCACTTCCTTTTGGGCAGACAGAACAGACATTATTTCTAAGTTACACCTGAGAAAAAAGCTGAATGACTTCTCTAAGCCTGAATAACACCCCCCTCCTCCTCGATGAATGGAGCCTATTCCAAGCGATTCTCCAGGACATCATCATACCATGTGTGGTCCTTACTTATAGCTCCATCTATATCTTCATATTTGGGGCCTCTTAACCTTTATTTCATTTCATGCTTATATGGCCATCTCACCCTGATCTCTGATATTTGGTACAGAGAGATTCCCATATTCATTAGCTTGGGAGAGTAGGAGTTAGGTCAGTGACACACAGTTAGATATTGAAAAGTCAAATGAAACTGAGTCTTATCAAAGTACTAGAGGCCTGGGATATGAATTCATGCACCAGTGGGGTCCCTAGGCCTGGCCTTCAGGATTGGGTTGAAACTGGCTCCTGACATCCCCCAAGGGGTCCTGGATTGGGAGAGGGCACAGGCTGGGCTGAGGAACTCCACTGGTGCATCATGGGGGCTGGGGAGGAATACAGAAGGTTGGCCAGCCAGGGAGGGACTGTGGGAGGGCTTCAGGGCATGTCAGGCCTGTCCCCATCAGCCAGACCCCAGCAGGAAGCTTATCTGACAATCAGAGCATCTTCCTTCTGGTGGTCAGTGCACATTATAGGGAGTGGTTGAGCGGTCTTAGCATATCATTAGTATATTATGCTTTGATTTGTTGAATGGACGACTGGAGACTTAGCATATTAGGCTTTTATTATATAGGACTAGAGGCCCAGTGGACAAAAATTTGTGCACTTGGGCAGTCCCTCAGCATAGCCTGTGCACTCTCGCAGTCTGGGACCCCTCGGGGGATGTCCACCTGCTGGTTTAGGCCTGCTCCCCAGGCAGTTGGGCCTAAGCTGGCAGTCGGACATCCCTCTGATAGCCCGGGAGCCCTTGAAGGATGTCCACTTGCCAGCGGGGAGCAGGCCTAAGCTGCAGTTGGACATCCTTAGTGCTGCTGAGGAGGCAGGTGAGGCTTCTGACACCACCACTGTGCTGGCAGCCATCAGCCTGGCTTGTGGCTAAGCAGAGCTCCCCCTGTGGGAGCACACTGACCACAAGGGGACATCTCCTGCATTGAGCATCTGCCCCCTGGTGGTCAGTGTGTGTCATAGTGACCTGTCATTCCCAGTGGTTCTGCTGTTAGGATCAATTTGCATATTGCCCTTTTATTATACAGGATTGCCCTCTTATTACATAGGATAGGGGCTGGTTGGTTTGCCCTGAAAGGTGTCCCAGATCAGGGTGGAGGTCCTGCTGAGGTGTCTGGCCAGCCTGGGTGAGGGGCTGAGGGCCATTTTCAGCCTGACCATACCCCTTTCAGGGTGGGGGGCACTACTGGGGTGCCTGGTCAGCCTGGGAGAGGGGCTGATGGCCATTTTCAGGCTGGAAGCAGGTATCTGGGTTTATTTAATTTCTATAATTGAAACTTTGAAGCCTTGAGTGGAGCTCAGGGCTGGACAAGGCAGGCAGGAAGCTTGACTTCCTCATCGCTGGGGCAACCCAAGCCTCCTGCTCGCTTCAGCCCCATGGCCGCTGCCATCTTTGTGACGAAAGGAGGGAGTAATGGTTAATTTGTATATTATTCTATTATTAGATAGGATATTATGCCCTGGACAGGTGGCTCAGTTGGTTGGATTGTTATCCTGTATACCCAAAAGGTTGCAGATTCCATTTTTGATCAGGGTACATACTAGGTTGGGGGTTTGATCCCTAGTCCAGGCACCTATACAGGAGGCAAATCCATCAATGTTTCTCTCTCACTTCCATGTTTCCTTCTTTCTATCTTTCTCCCTTCTTTTCTCTCTTAAGTTGGTGAAAATATGTCCTCAAGTGAGGATTTAAAAAATTTATATGATTTGTAATTTTTTTTAGTTTTATCTAATCCTTAAGTAATACATTGGAATTTATTATGATATCAGTTCAGAGCCGATTTCTGTTATGTTTTTTTTTTGTATACTTCAAGGGGAGTTAATTACTAATGTTCTACTACTAATTATAATGAAATTAACATCTGAGAAGAATGTTAAAGGAAAACAACTATGATTTGTGTGATGCTTCAGCCACCACTTAAAAAATACACAGTGGGTCAAAAGTAGATTTTCAGTTGTTTGAATGGAAAATAATACAATAATTAATAAATAATTATACAAGAATAAACTGTGTTTCACAACTGTAAACCTACTTTTGCCCCACCCTGTTATGTGACTAGATAGAATTTCTACAGATTCATGTCTCAGAAAATAATATATTGGAATGGCAAAAAAAAAAAAAAAAAAAGTTTTCTGTTAGTTCATTCAGTAAGTATTCGCTGAGCTAATTTCTTGCTAGTTACTGTTTCAGGTATATATACATGTTTAATGCATCACAGAAGAAACTCTCCCATCATGTAGCTGACATTGTAGCAGAGGGGAGATAGAAAATCAATATCAAGTGTTATAAATAAACATTCTGTGTAGTTTGTTGGAAGTTGATTAGTGCTATGTTGGGGGAGAAAAAAGGAGCAGTAAAAGAAGGATCAGTGAGGAACTAGAGGGGAGCAGCTAGGAGTACAGAGTGGTGGTATGGGTGGGGGTTAAGTTAGAAAAATTTGGGGGATTAAGTTAGAAAAATGTTAGCTGTTGGAATGAGGGTGCCTGCATTACTGCTTCCAGTTTTATAAAGGGGCATGGATGGATGCTGAATAGTTGCTCTTCTTTCTCATTCAGAAAACTCGAAACAAAAGGACTGCCCGCTAAAAAAAATAAAATAAAGAGGAATCACAAGGGATTTAGAGGAATAGAACTAGTATCTGTTAAATATTTCCTAAGAGTCAGAAACTACAAAAGAAGATTTGCATATATTATCTCATTGAATTTTTTAAAAACATTATGATGGAAGATACCAAATTTTCAGAAAGTTTAAATAACTTCACCAATGCCCCAACCCGCGGGACATGCAATGTGGGGACTTCTGCAACGGTTCCTGCAAGGGAATGGAAGGATAGGAGACGCGAAGAAATGGAGGCAAGACAGAGTTCTGATCAAGCCTCAAAATTTTATTTGTTCAGCAGGGCAATATATACTTTAGGAGATGGGAGTGGGTAAGGAGGTTCATGGGAATTAGCCTATCTGCAGACTCTGGAATGGCAGTCGTTACTTCAGGGCAGAAGATGTCTATTGGGTTAGAGCAGACCTCAGAATGGCAGTCATTACTTCAGGGCAGGAGATATCTATCTTTGGCTGTAGGCCACAGGTCTGGTAACTAGAAGGTTTTACTAAAACTTTTTTAAGTTAGCTTTGTATAAATCAATCTCTTTTATGGTTCCCAACACACCAAGTCACAGGAGTGACTGGGCAGGGGGATAGGAATACTAAACTCCAACTCCAAATACTTTTCTCTGTAGCCCATACTGTTCAATATGATAGCCACCAGCCACAAGGACCTACTGAACCATTGAAATGAGGCTGGTCCCAAATGAGATGTGTTAAAGTAAAATGTAAAATACACACTAGATTTTGAAGATGTAGTACAAATAAAAAGAAGAAACTCATAATATAAAAAAATAAGTCATTAATAACATACAGTGATTATATGTTGAAATTAGGCAGGCATCCTCTAACTGCGGCCCGCGGGCCACATGCGGCCCGCCGAGGACATTTATCCGGCCCGCCGGGTGTTTTTGCCACCGCTGCCTATCCTGCTTAAAATAAGATATGTGCAGTGTGCATAGGAATTTGTTCATAGTTTTTTTTTTTAAACTACAGTCCAGCTCTCCAGCGGTCTGAGGGACAGTGAACTGGTCCCTGTTTTAAAAGTTTGAGGACTCCTGCATCAAAGCATTATAGATACATTTGGTTAAATCAGATATATTACTAAAAATCAACCTATTTCATTTTACTTTTTAAAAGTATTTCTACTAAAATGTTTAAAGATACATATGTGGCTCACAGTATATTTTTATTCTATATTTCACTGCAGACATAGGGAAGGCCTTCTTGTTTATCAAGTGAATAAAACACTTGAATTGACTAAAGAAATACTGGGGTATCCATCTCTGCATATATTTGAAGATGGGCAGTCTCCTCATGGTGAATTCACACACTTGCAGCTAGGAACTGCAAAGATGATCTGTTTAACTGCCACTCTACTTTAAGGGAAAGGTACTTAAAAAAAGACATATAAAAAGCAAAGTGGATAATTATAATGTAATCTGATATATTATCTTCATAATATTACATTATTATCTGTATATTACATCCTAATAATTAAATATTAACATGTAGTCTTCTTATATCCAAAATAATACTTTCTGAATTATTGCCTAAATAATTTTCAAAGAGAAGAACCAATGTCATTAATTCCATATTTACTTTAACTTATCTTTTATGTTTTTCTTTTTCTAATATATAGTCAAAATTAAGGTTAATACTTAATCTCTTTTGTGAAATTAGAGAGTCTCTGACCTGTTGAAGAATATTTATGACTGTGTACAAACATCCCTGAGAAGGAAGAATGTTATGACACATCCCTAATTATCTCCATAATTAAATATGCAAACCATTCTAGGTATAAGAGTATAAATTTAGTATTAATTCTTATAGGATCTGAATTTTCAGGTGACCACCTTAAAAGTTTTTCATACATACTATAATGTGATAATTCTTTTCAGTGGAGTGATGCTTTCTTTCTTTTTTTTTTAAATATATATTTTATTGATTTTTTTTTTTTGCAGAGAGGAAGGGAGAGGGATAGAGAGTTAGAAACATTGATGAGAGAGCAACATTGATCAGCTGCCTCCTGCACACCCCCCATTGGGGATGTGCCCGCAACCAAGGTACATGACCTTCACCAGAATCGAACCTGGGACCCTTGAGTTCGCAGGCTGATGCTCTATCCACTGAGCCAAACCAGTGAGGGCTGATGCTTTCTTTAATAAAATGTTTAGTTGTTTCGTTAGCAGACAATCATATGCCGAAGTCTCTTGAATAGGAAGATCCTGCCCTTACTACATAATTGGGTTGAAGTTCATTGACAATCACTACATCATGAATTTCACTGACCACCACCACCACCTTCACTGGAATTATGACCATCAGCCTGGATCATTACTAGTCATCTAAACTGACTTGCTTTGGATGCTTTGCTTTAACAATGAATTAGACAGCATTATCCCCATAATCTGATCTGGGAGGATATGGAATCTCATTTTGCTACAATGCATTAATTTATCTCAGATTATTTTAAAAGCTTTATCTGTTTTTCCTTAATTCTTAAAGCTCTTTTTGTCTTTGACTTTCTGTGGACAGATCCCTTGATTTTTAGTATAACTTCAAAATGTTTCTTTTCTATTCTATTTTTCTTTCATTGCCAATATTTGTCATGACTATGCTGAAGTTATGCAAGACAACCTGTATGTAAATTATGAATATTAGTATTTTTTCTCCTTCTCCCCTATTTGTATTTCCTTTTCCCTTCCCCTTTACTTCTATTGTGCATCTGAAACATGAGCATTAAGTAAAAGATTTTATAAAAAAGAATGATATACAATATAGTATAAACTGACTAATAATAAATAATACAAATAATATTTTTCTTTATCAAATATTTTGGTAACTTTTAATACTATCTTTTAAAAATAATTTGGCTCCAATATTGTCTAAATAATATATTAACTTAATCATTAAGTGAATACTTTAGAATAAAAGACTCTAGAGTAAAATACTTTAGAGTATTTCTTTTCATACAGTACAGATGATGAGGATTTTTTATTATTATTGTTTACTCTTTTTTAAGAAATAATATACTACTAAAAATAGATACTTGTATGTATAACTAAATAGAACAGTTATCATCAAAACTGATGTGACTATACATGGCAACCATTCATTGAGTGCCAATCACCATGTTCATGGCTTATTCAAGCTTTCTCCTTTAATCCTCACATTTACCTTGAGGCTTTTTCAGAAGAGGAAATTGATGCTCACCGCGAGTAAATAATCTGCCCTAGCCATGTAGAAGACACTCAACTCTATCTTTGGGACCCGTATCCCTCTGAAGCAAAAGCCTCTATCAGTGCCCACCAATCTCTAACAGCTCAATATGACATTCTCAAAACTTCCTGAGATGTATCAATTTGACAAAGCTCTCGAATAATGATCAATTAATAGTTTATCTTCTAAAATACACAAGTGTTGGAAGTGATATTTTAGCTACATTAAAAGGGTGGCATTTTATCAATATGAAGCAGCTCAACACAGTATGTTTCTTCTACGTTTTTCTACATGTCTTATTTACTCTGGTTGCCATTTTCTTACCACAGTTCAGTATCATGTCTGCTTTCTCTGTGTCTTGTGTTACTTTTTAGAAACACAAACCTTCCATTCCAACTACACAACTATGCCCAGGAATAAAACCAGGAGAATTTCAGTTGCTAAGTCTCAGAATACATCTCGCAGATTTAGTTTTCTCACTGCAAAATAGCAACAAATTGTGTGCATCATTTGTGCGTTTACCAGAATTAGAATAAAAGCAATTCTCTTCATGAAATCATAGTGAGTGTTTTAGACCATGGGTCATTCTGTTTTCCATATTTTCTCTGAGACAAAGGGTTAATTTTAGTGATGATTAAGCAACAAGAACAAGATCAGACCATATATAACTCCTCTGGTTCTTCAACAATTTGCATTGTCAGACTGTAATTTCCATTTTCTACCAAAAAGCATTCTGGTCTCAAATCATGAAACTCTTCCAATCGTCTACATGTGCCATTTGAATCAATATCCCATCCAATTCATATCAAATGTTTCTGCCTCTGTAGAGACATATAATCATAATTCCTATTTTTCTTTCCTTTATCTTGGTTTATTTTTACTACATACTGGAACCCAGATGATACTTTCTTTTTACAAAAAGGTAAGAGGTATCATCCGTGAGATGAAGGTAGTCAGTGAAAAGCATGTGACTGTACCAATTCTTTTAGAATCTTGGAGGACAAGTTTAAACTCTGAATAAGTAATCTGGAAATATTTTAGGTTAATTATTTCATCTTTCTGCAAGAAACCAACCATTGTAGTTTCCCTAAGGGAATTTACTAGATGAATATTTTTAGACTTTATTTCTCATAAAATAATGAACCATTAAGCATATTCCTTTCTGTCTTCTCAAACCCTTGCCTGTTTTTATTTACTCCCTTTTTAAAATTATCCTTACACTGCCTCTCTATAATTACAGTGTATGTTTTGGTTTCAAGCATCATAATTCTCAATTTCTTTAGGGAGGAAAAAGAAAAAAAAAGTATGTGTCTAATCTTAACTTCACTTTCCTTTTGAGTATTATTGTTTTTTATATTTATATCTTTTTTAAAAATATGTTTTTATTGTTTTCAGGAGGAAAGGAGAGGGAGAGAGAAATAGAAACATCATGAATAGAGAGAATCATTGGTTGGTTGCCTCCTGTGCACCCCCTTCTGGGGATTCAGCCTGAAACCCAGGCATGTGCCCTGACCTGGAATTGAACTGTGACCTCCTGGTTCATAGGACGATGCTCAACCATCGAGCTACACCTGCCAGGCTCATTCTTATATCTTAAAATATCATTTCTCACACATTGTTTGCATCTTCTACGTCACTACACACGACTTCTTTGGTTCTCTACAGCCTGTCTTCTGCAAAAATATGATTTCATCAGCAAATAATTATTGGTCTCCCACTGTCACTGGTCTAGACACTATAGTGATATTTGTTTAGGAAATATGGCCCCAACCCTCATGGAGCTTATAATTTAGCACCTTCATGGACTTTAGTGATTTCATAATCATACTGACTTGATTCCTTTTATAATGCATTTGACACTATGGATAATCCACACTCTCCTGAAGTTTTCATCCTTTGTTTTCATCTGACTGTAATTTTTTTTCTAATGCTATATGTCTTAATGTGTTTTCTTTCTCCTTCTAAAACCTAAATGTGAGTCTTACCAAATATTCTGATTTTAATTTTTTCCATCTCGACACTTTCGCTTCTTCTGGGTTTTATTCTTTCTTTGCTCAAAAATTTGCTAATTCCTACATGTGTCTAGTCCTTATTTCCACATTCTAGTCTCACATTTCCAAGTGCAAGCTGGATAATTTCTAGTATCTCCTAGTTATATATCCAAGCTCAAACTTACCTTCTTTTCAGAAAGAGTCCTAGTATTTGTTACTGACATTATCATTGCTAACACTTAATTCTCACTCAATTTCAAATTCTGTCAGCTCTTCATTCTCAAGTTACATGTTTTCCTTTTTCCCTTTTTTGCATTTCCAATTCTGTCATCCTCATTCACTCTTGGGCCATTGCAGATGTCAAAGAAACTCATATCCGATGCAAATATTCTCTTACATCAGGCCACTGTTCACATTCCCACAGGATTAATATTCCTGAATTTGCTCCTCCAAATCATCAGAAGCTCCTCATTGCCCTTCAGTTTGGCACTAAGGCTTTCCTCAGTTCTTCTTCAGATTGCATTTCTGATTTTAGTTTTTATGTTATTCTGCTCCAAACACATCATTCTTGCTCCTCAAATATGCTTTGGGTGTTACAAACATCTACTTTTGGTCATATCATTGTTTTAGCATGACTTGTAATTTTTGGTTGATGCTGGACACAATGCACTGGGCAAAAGGAACTGCAGTAAATAGGCCTTCTACTTTTTATCTTGCCTGGAGTAAGGATGTGATTACTGTTTGCTGTAAGTGTCAGAAGGTAAAATTTCCTCTAGCAGCCTTCTTTTTGTTCCTTGTTTTATTTTTGTTCCCCTAGAGACTTTAATGTCTGAGGGATAAAGTGCTTTCCATTCCAGTCCCTTGCTAACATACAGGAGCCTTACTGACGGGGTGGTAAGGTGAAAGGTGTTAGGTGGTAAAACCAGGGGAAGGGAAGCATTCTACAATCCTGTGATTTTAGCAGGCCTTTCACTGTGACCTTCACAAGTGCTTCTCAGTTCTCCTGCCCCCTCACCTGAGAGAGGACATCTAGACCAGGCGAGGACACATAGGCACACGTCAGACTGGCTACGTCCCTCTCCCCTGAGAAAAACAGAGGATTTTTCTCCAGTCTTCACTGGGAGAAATGGTTAGGGCTTCTGGAGGTAAAACTTTGAGGGTACCCCTAAGCCTTGTCCCCTGGAATTCCCATGTCTCTAGCTTTTCCACACTGAGCTGGAGCTCCAGCTTGTTAATTACAGCTGCCATGCTGCTCACCCAGTTGGGCTCCATTAGATTCCTGTTCCCAAGGTTCTGCTCCACTAAACTGCATCTGCCTACCTGTTGGGGGTGGAGAGTGGGAGGGCAGTTTGCCCTGTGATGGTGTCTAATGAATTAGTGTCTAATGAATCTAAGGAGAGTTTTTGAGTTTTAGGTAAACTTATTTTTTTATTAAATATGTTTTTATTGATTTCAGAGAGTAAAGGAGAAGAAAGAGAGAGAGATAGAAACATTAATGATGAGAATCATTAATCAGCTGCCTCTTACATGCCCCCTACTGGGGATTAAGCCCACAACCCGAGCATGTACCCTTGACCAGAATCGAACCTGGGACCCTTCAGTCCACAGGCTGATGCTCTATCTACTGAGCCAAACTGGCTAGGGCTAGTTTAACTTTTTTGATGTGAAGATGAGACAGTTTTCTAAGCTCCTTTCATGCTCGACTAGAAACCAGATGTCCTCCTACATTGCTATGTTTTTAGAAGGATCTTTGCCACTCTAAACTGATTTTACTGCCTGCTACCAGCTCCACTATTTCCTTCAATATACTGATATAATGACATGTGTTTTATAAAGTATTTCCTTAATCACTAAATTTAAACCATCTTTTATCTGCTAAATCGTATAACAATTTAGGATCTACATCAATATTTGGTATTATAGATTCACAATAATCCTGGTGAGGATATTAATATTATTATTATCATTAATTATTCCTTGTTTGATAAATGATGAATATGAGATACAGTGGGTATGTAATGATTTTCCCAAAATCAAAAGCAAGTATCAGTTTGAATTTGAACCCAGTGGGATCTAGAGCTTATATTCTCAATAGTACATATTGATGTCTTGAATCATTAGGTTCTTTGGGTTATGTTTCATATTTTCCAAGCCATGATTTGTTCAACTTCCTAACATCCAAATGCAACACATAATGCCTTCTACATTGCAGTAGTGACTCAATCAATACCTTCTGATTGATGGTCTTTTACTGCTGCTAAGTTAATATTTCTTACCTATTCTCTAAATTTCCCAGGAGAACAGCTCTAATTTGTACCTGTATTAGAAGCACCTTAGGTTTAGTGTGTCATTTAAGTTTCACCACAATCTCATGAGGCTAAAGTACCTACTCTATTTATATCTTATTTTTTCTTAGTCCTAGAGAATTTAAATAGGTTGTCCAAAGTCACATACCTAATAAGTGGTAGAATCAAGATTTGAACTGAAACCTGCAGCTCCAGGCCTACAGGCTTAACCAGTGGATGATCTGCCCCACAGTTTCCGCTTATTACATAGTCATTAAAATAATTTGATAATAGCTCTTTTATGTTTCAATGAAAACTATTGATCTGCTATTTGCTTTCCATATTCTTTCAATTTAAATGGATCTCAAACCTAAACAAAGTCACTTACCTAAAGAAACAAATTTCTAATTTATTAGTTCTTCCTTCCTACAAGTCTAGGAAAGAAGTTTCCTTTTTAATCTCAATTTGGCAAATGAAATCAAGTTTCAGAGATGCTATTAGGTCAAGGCATGTTTCCAAAGGCATCTTGACAAGGAAGTTACACCTTTCAAGTTTTCTTGGGTTCTTTCAATGTGAGAAATAAGAGATTCAGAATTCCATCCTTATATCACTACTAGAGGTCCAAATGCATGAAAATTCGTGCAAAAAGTAGGCCTTCCTTCCCCTGGCTGCCGGCACCAACTTCCCTCTAGCACGCGGGACTCGAGCTTCTCTCCTCTGGCTGCCCACAGGCACCTGGGACCCAGGCTGGCTTCCCTTTGGCCCCGGCTTTGTCAGGAAGGACGTCCAGAATGACGTCTGAAAGATGTCTGGTCTAATTAGCATATTACCCTTTTATTATTATAGATTATTTTAGATAATGTGGTTGAGATATATTTGCTGCTGAGCAATTAGGAGATTTCAAAATAAGATGACTATACCCTGTGTTGGCATGTCATAATTAGAAGCTTCATTTTTATATCAGATCCATCCATAGTAAGGGGGGGAAATTAACACTATCAAATTTTATAGTAGTAAATAGTGTTAAAATGAGACATTTTGCTGAAAAGTGTTTACTTTTAAAAGAGAATAATGCCTAAAAAATAAACCTTTGGAAGAGACAGAAGTAAAGAAATGCCTAACCCATTCATTGTACAGCCATTCAAAAAGCAAACAAGAGTGATGCAAGGACAGACATTCCTATCAGATACCATGAGAAAATTTCATTTGACTTCAGAGGCACTCATTCTGTGGTTACCGTTTTGACAGCTTTGAGGAAACTTTTGTTCTTTCTGTGAGCATGCTTCCCTGTCATGCTTTTAAAACTTGCAGACACAAATAGCTAGCACCTTGAAAATATGGGGTGGGGGGATGAAAGTGCAAAAAAGAGATGGATGGCTGATAGTCACTCACTATGCACCCTTCCATTTTAGAGTGAAGGGCAGGCAGAAATTACAGAGGATGTAGAGCGAAGCTTATATAAGTCTGACTCTGAAGCAGGAAGGATTTTGCTATTTTAAAAGAGAGGCATTGCACTGCATTCTTTAAAAAGCCATTAAGCAGACTTATTTTATGAGCAAGGGGAAAAAAAGACTAAAATTTCCTACAATTTAAAGCAAAGAGTGAATTCAGATCACTTGAAGTGGGAAATTGTGTTTTATGATTTGACCCCAGTGCATGTGAGTGGGATTCCGCTGAGGGCACTGGAGCTGTGAAAATATGCTGTCTTTTAAAAGTATTAACTGTCCTTTTAAAAAAGAAATGTCGAACTGATTACTCGGTAGCATGATGACTCGAGGAAACATTTTCAGAAACTCAAGATTGTAGCTCACAACATCTAAAAGGCAAATTGTGATCTTTTCTTTCTGGCAACACGAAAGGAAAAGGTGTCTGTAAAGCGTGGGGATGGATTGGGAACGTGGCTTGTACACTGGGCACCCCAATATCAAGTAACAATGGTGATTTGAACACAGTACACTTTGATGCAGAATTTACACTCTTGGGCACTACGTAGACCTCAGTTTTCTAAAATATGTGCAATTAAAGTAAAAATGGAATATTAATGAGAAGTGTCTATTCAGTGTCTGATTTTTACTGACATATGAAATGTAAGATCTGTACTTTAAGAATATTAAAAATTTAGTCCTAGCCAGTGACTTATTTGACTGGAGCATTGTTCCATACACCAAAAGTCGTAGGTTCGATTCTGGTCAGTGAACATTTCCAAGTTGCAGTTTGATCCTCAGTTGGTGCACATATGGGAGGCAACCAATCCACATTTATCTCTCACATTGATGTTTCTCCCTCTCTCTTTCCCCCTTCCTCTCTCTCTAAAAAAAACGCACCAAAAACAATAACATAAATGAAAACATATCCTCAGGTGAGAATTTAAAAAGAGAATATGAAAAACTTATAAATCCTGTCTAAGCAAAACTAAAGTAGTATCAAAGTGTACAGAAAAAAAACAGAAGGCAGAGATGAAGGCCTGAGGGCAAGGGGGAAGGGGTAGAGAGCGCCAATAGGGTAAAAAGGGGTCATATGTAATACTTTCCTTTTTTAGATTCATCTTTATTGTAGAAAGTATTACAGATGTCTCCTTTTTTATTCCCATTGACTTCCCCCCCTCCACCCTGCCTCCCCCAGGCCTTCACCACACTGTCTGTGTCCATGGGCTATGCATATAAGTTCCCCAGGTCTGTAATACTTTCAACAATAAAGATGAATTTTTAAAAATACACTCAGACATATTTAATGAATGCCCACATTCCAGAATACTACATCTAGTAGTGTTTAATTAACCTATGCTAGATTTTACAAAAGTAATTGAATACATCAGCTCTAATATACAAGAGGTAACTAACTTTTAGATGGCAAGCAGAAAGCTTTAAACAGTCCAAAATCAAGCCAACAAAAACAATTGCACATGAATGTTGTTGATCATTGCACAGAGTCACACACAAATGAACTGGGATGCTAGTGGGACTCTCTCCAAGGATTTTGCTAGATATATAAATAGGTAATTCTTAAAGAAGCAACTGAAAGTTTATAAATGTTTGAAAGTGGGTCTAGTCTGAACTTGCAAGATAAAGAATGAGTCTATTTCTGAAAATGTAATTCAATGTAAGATTTTACATTTGTTATATATTACTTAGTTACTGGATAATTCATATAATTTTATTAATAATTTCAAAAGGCTAAGCACCTTTTCATCTTTACAGTTCTCAAGTGAAAATATGTTATTGCAACAAGTCTTTTCTCCTTACAAATCCAAATTTAAATATGCTAGAATTCCACAATTTAAAATCCCCAAAGACAAACTTTGCAATGCTCCCTTTTAAATTGGTAGGCATGGTTTTGCATTCTTAAATTTTAAAACGGGTAAAATTTCACATTTGCATGCATTAACACAATACCTAGGGATTGACTTTCTGTTTTTATGTGATCAGGCAAGGATTTTGTAAGACCAAAATTGAATATGCAAATTATAAGAGGTTAGGTGGGTAATATTTTGAAAACACACCTAAAGTGCTCTAATAATTGGAATTGCTAGCTTTGATGTTGAACTCTACATAACACTGTTTCTCTTTTACTGAAGTAGATAAGCCCCAGTGAAATGATGGATTATTATTAGACCCAGTGAATTATAAATATTTTTAATTAAATTTCATAATACAGTCCTAAATGCAAATGTTAGTTTGTCTTACATCCCTTGTAATTATATCATATCTTTAACAAACTATTTTTAGAAGTTACTATAATAAAAGTAAATAATGGGGAAAATAAATATGAAATGGGAAATTTGGAATAAGAAGTGAAGATGTTCAATCCAATTTCAAGATCTGAGAAATTGGTCAGTGTTTAGTAGTCTCACCCCCCAGTATTGTCGCTATTTGCATATGAAATAAATTTGAAACAAAGTGGACAGTCTGTAAGAAATGGATAAGTTCCTAGAAGCATACAGTCTTTTATGACAGAGTCAAGAAGAAACAACAAATCTGAATAGATGAATACCTACTAACTAAATAGAATCAGTAATAAAAATATAATTAATTAATTTAAAAACAACAAGAGCAACAAAAAAACTTCCAACAAAAAAAAGTTCTGAATCCAATTCATGGGTGAATTTTACCAAACATTCAAAGGAAAATTAACACCTATCATTCTCAAACTATTTCAAAAAATTAGAGGGATAAAGGCTTCCAAACTCATTTACAAGGACAGCTTTATGCACTTCAAAACCAGACAAAAACATTACAAAAAAGAAAATTATAAATCAATATTCCTGATGAACATAGATGTAAGAATATTCAACAAAATATTAGCAAATCTAATTTAGCAATACATTAAAAAGATCAAACACCATGATCAGGTGAGATTTAGTCCTGAAATGCAAAATTGGTTTAATCCACAAATCAATTAATTTGATAAACCACATAAACAAAATAAAGAATAAAAATTATATGATCATCACAAAAGATGCAGGAAAACACTTACCTATTACAGTACCTATTCTATCTAGTAAAAGAGTAATATGCACATTAACTGTCACACCCTCACTCCATCACTCCGTCAGAAAGATGGCTGTGGGCACGGAGCTGGAGTGAACAGGAGGCTTGTGTTGTCCCTAGCGATGGAAGAAGCAAACTACCTGCCTGCCCTGGCCAGCCCTGAGCTCCACTCAAGGCTACAAAGGTTTAATTATAGAAGTTAAATAAATTCCAGATACCTGCTTCCCGCCCATGGGCATGGCCAGCCTGCAAACAGCCCTCAGCCCCTCACCCAGGCTTTCCAGGCACCCCAGTGGGGACCCCCACCCTGAAAGGGACGTGGCCAGCCGGAAAACATCCCTCAGCCCCTCACACAGGCTGGCCAGGCACCCCAGTAAAAACCCCACCCTGATCCGGGACACCCTTCAGGGCAAACCAGCCAGCCCCCACCCATGCACCAGGCCTCTATCCTATATAATAAAAGGGTAATATGCAAATTGACCCTAACAGAAGAACGACTGGGAATGACTGGTCACTATGACACACACTGACCACCAGGCAGCAGACTCTCAATGCAGGAGTTACCCCCTGGTGGTCAGTGCACTCTCACAGGGGGAGCTCTGGTCAATTTCAAGGTAGTCTGACAGCTGCCAGCACAGCGGTGGTGGCGGGAGACTCTCCTGCCTCCTCAGCAGCACTAAGGATGTCCGACTGCAGCTTAGGCCTGCTTCCCACTGGCAAGTGGACATTCCCCGAAGGGTCCCAGATTGTGAGAGGGCACAAGCTGGGCTGAGGGACCCCACCCCGAGTGCACAAATTTTTGTGCACCAGGCCTCTAGTTTATGATAAAAATACTCAGCAAAGTAAGAATAGAAGAAACATACCTCAACATAATTAAGGCCATATATGATAAACTTACAGCTAGCGTCATAGTCAAAAGGGCAAACTAAGTGTTTTACTTAAAATCAGGAACAAGACAGAGCTGTCTACTTTCACTGCTTTTATTCCCCACCCCGAGTGCACAAATTTTTGTGCACCAGGCCTCTAGTTTATGATAAAAATACTCAGCAAAGTAAGAATAGAAGAAACATACCTCAACATAATTAAGGCCATATATGATAAACTTATAGCTAGCGTCATAGTCAAAAGGGCAAACTAAGTGTTTTACTTAAAATCAGGAACAAGACAGAGCTGTCTACTTTCACTGCTTTTATTCAGCATAATATTGTAAGTCTTAACCATAGTAATCAGGCAAGAAAAAAAAGGCATTTAATTGGAATGGAAGAAAAATCTGTCATCATTTGCAGATGACATGATACTGTATGTAGATAATCCTAAAAATTCCACCAAAAAACTACTAGGACTAACAAGTAAATTCAATAAAAAGGACATAAAATTAATATTCTGAATTCAGCTTCATTCTTATACACCAATAACAAACTATCAGAAAGTGAAATTAAGGAAGCAATACAATTTACAATTTTAGAAGGCATTAAAAAATACCTAGGAACAAATTTAACCAAGAAGGTAAAAGATGTATATTCAGAAAATTATAACATATTGAAGAAAGAAATTGAAAATGTAAATGAATGTAAGCATATACTCTGCTCATGAATATGAATAATTACAGCATCATTAAAATGTTTTTAATACCCAAAGCAATCTACAGATTCAATATAATTTTTATTAAAATACCAATGTCTTTTTTCACAAAACTGAAACAAATAATCCTAATATTTATATGGACCTACAAAAGACCCAGAGTAGCTAAAGCAGTGTTAAAAAAGTTGGAGGTATCATGATACCTAATGTCAAACTATATAACAAGGCTATAGTAATAAAAACAGTATGGTACTTGCATGAAAACAGACACTTAGATCAATGGCACAGAATAGAAAGCCCAGAAATTAACCCATGCCTTTATATTCAATTAATATTTGACAAAGGAAGCAAGCATATGCAATGAGAAAAAGACAGTCTCTTCTATATATGGTGTTGGGAAATCTGGACGGATATATGCAATAAACAATAACAACAAAACTAGTTCACCTTCTTTTACCATACACAAGAATAAACTCAAAATGGATTAAAGACTGAATGTTAGACTCAGAACCATAATGACCTAAGATGAAAACATAGGCAGTAAAATCTCAGATATTTCTCATAGCAACTTTTTTTCCTGATATATCTTCTAGGACAAGGGAAACAAAAGAAAAATAAACAAATGAAACCACATCAAACTAAAAGTTTTGGCACAGCAAAGGAAACCATCAAGAAAATGGAAAAAACAACCTGTCACATGGTGGAAGATATTTGCCAATTATACATCCAATAAGGGATTAATATCCAAAATTTATGAAGAACTCGCACAATTTAACATTTAAAAAATACAATCAATCTAATTAAAAAATGAGCAAAGGACCTGAATAGATACTTCTCCAGATGGAACATACAGAATGTCAAAAAACATATGATGATGTATGCAGGGGAAATAAATCCAGCTGTGTTTAAATGGAGAGATCTTTCACATATTCATGCCATAATGCAATTGAGGAGAAGTCATTTATTGCTCAGAAAAAATAATGTAGTGGCATTGAGAATTACATTTCACTTTGCTGGGGTCACCATTCACTACTACTATAGTTAGTGTGTGAATCAGAACAACTGAAAATGATATATATCAATCAGCCCCCGATACCTGCTCAACATGCAGCTCACAAAACATTTTATTTACTTGAAACTGATAGACAGTTTAAGCAAACTGAGAAAAAAACACAAATATTTTATCACTTTATGCACGAATCACATCCCTGAGTGAATTTTGTGAATCACATAATCATGACTTTTTTTGTTGTTGTTCAAAAAATTAAATGTTATCGATACATAATTCACAAAAAGTAAATGAATTGTGTTTAAATGCATGTGTGTGTGTATGTATGTAGAAAAATGAAATGTGTACATGGTATACTACATTACGCCTCATGCTATAAAATACATCATTTCACTAAAAAAGTTATATTTATCCATTTCAAGGTAGTGGACAACACTTCGTGTATGTCAACTCATCTGGTCCCAAAGAAGGATACACTGCAAGAATCACTACTTCCCAATACTTCCCAGCAAGCCTCGGAACGTGTACTGTTCGGTTCTGGTTCTACATGATCGATACCAGGAGTATGGGAGTACTAAAGGTACAAAAGGAAGACAGCGACTTGTGTTTCACTAAAGTCTTTGCAGAATGTCTTTAAACATATTTCCATTTTATAATCTTACTAGAGGCCGATGCATGAATTCATGCACGAGTGGGGTCCCTCTGCCTACAGGATCGGGCCAAAACCGGCTCTCCAACATCCCCCAAGGGGTTCTGGATTATGAGAGGGCACAGGCCAGGCCGAAGGACCCCACTGATGCACTATTAGGGCCAGGAGGGGATGAGGGAAGTGGGCCAGCTGGGGAGGGGCCATGGGAGGGCCCCAGTGTGTGTCCGGCCCATCTTGCTCAGTCCCTGATCAGCTGGACTCCAGCAGCAAACTAACCTGCCAGTGGGAGCATCTGCCCCCTGTTGGTCAATGCACATCATAGCAAGCAGTTGAGCAGCCTTAGCGTATCATTAGCATATTATGTTTTGATTGCTTGAACAGCCCACGGGTAACTGGACACTTAGCATATTAGGCTTTTATTATATAGGATAAACTTTTTCTTTCTTATTATCTCTAATTTGGGCATATCAGTGTCATGTTTTACCACATTTTGGGGGCAGAGGTTTCTCAACAGATATGTTGCATTTGTAAGAACTGTCTGCAGTTATGACATGAGGAAGTTTGGTGGGCAGATAACTCCTCATCAGGGGTCTGAGAACTTAAATTTGTGCATGTGTTTTCTAAAGTAACTAAGACCAAAAGTCTAACTAATATTATCTGTAATTGTGCTGTGGAAGAACCTCTTATTTTTTAATATTAAAAAGTTTTTAAAGGAATAAAGTGAATAACAATGTGCATTGGTGGTATAGGTGTGGATAAATAAATATTCTTATTTGTTGCTATCAATATGAAATTATGAAGAGCATTTTGGCAATTGAAAGCTTCATATTTTTTATATTAATTATCAAAATATTCCACATCTAGAAATATAAGAAAATAAAGATAGACATGCATGATGTTTTATTTATGAAGTTTTTTATCTTACTGTTGTTTATAGTAGTAACTGTTTAAAACCAACTGAATGGCAAATGATAGAAATTGGTGAAATACAGTACATTCACTTTTATTATTATACTAGTAGCCCGTTGCAGGAAGATTCCTGCAAGAATAGGGCTTCCTGAGCCAGAGTGAAGCAGAGAAGGGAGCGAAGCCCGCCTCAGCTCCCTCCCGTCTCTGCCGCCTCAGCTCTCATTTCTGCTGCCTTGGCTCCCCCCCCCCACCTCCTGCTTCTCCCTCCCTTCTTCACCATCTCCGCTGCTTCGGCTCCATTCCCTTCTCCACCGCTTGGCTCCCTTCTACAGCTCTTGGCTTCCTTCCATGCTGTCATTAGTCTTCGCTCACCTGTGTATGCAAATTAACCACCATCTTTGATAGGTTAATTTGCATACAGTCACTCTGATTGGATGGTGGGAGTGCCTTAGGTGTCTTGGAGTGGTGGTTAATTTGCATATTATTCTTTTATTAGAGTAGATTATTAGAGTAGATTATTAGAGTAGATAATATATAAAACTAATTATGTGAATGAGTAATTAGTGATAAAGAGAAGTGTTTATATTTCATTATTAACTAAAGCAGATATTAGTAAAGAGGTATTCCAGTACTCCATTTAAAACATATATCTAATTTTGAGTGTTATCAGTGTATATAAGTATATATATATATATATATATATATATATATATTTCTAAATCTATATAAATATCTACATTATTAAAAGAAATATATGCAAGCATACACAAAAATGGTTATCTCTAGATGGTGGAGAAAAATATTCTTTCATTATTTTTATTCATTTTATAATTTTCTGCATTAAATATGTAATATCTTTCTAATTAAAAAAATGTATACCTAAAGGGTGTTTGACATTGAAAAAGTTGGGAGACACTGCTCTATGGTGTGCCATAACAGATGACTGCTTGAGTTCATAAAGAGCAAATGTGGTCCTGGAGCACATGGCAGAATATAATTGTGCTCATCTGAAACTACTTACAGTGATTACATAAATCCTTTAGAAAGGGTATGGCAAGGAAACTCCTTAGGTGAGCTTTCTCTTAGAGGATTCATGAGGCAATGAAAATAGCACAGCCTTCCTAATAGAGATTTCCAATTGTAGACTGTGGTAGTGTGCTTTCTTGCCAGCACAAATCTTACGAAATTATATTAAGTACTGCATAATCTCTGCCCTTCTGTGCTCTGTTGTGTATCCCAGAGAACTACATTTCCCAAGCCCCTTTGCTCTCTGCTACCTGGATAAGTCTGACCAATGAAAGGCACTGGCCAAACACATACAGGCAGGAAGAGGAGACAAGTCTTCCCCTGCTCTCTTTCTTGGCTGACTTTCTAAGGGCATCTCCTCGGTAACACAGTTTCATCCAGATAGGCACAGGTTCCTTAGTTCTAACTCCACCACATAAGCCTGCCAAATTCTAGCTTCTTCCAGCGACTCTATTTTGGTGGCTACTTCCCTTTAATGCTCTAGTTTTAGGGATGGAAACATCTTCCTGTGCATACTAATCTCTTGTCTCATACATTTTTTGGTGGCTTCTCATCTCTTCAATAAATTTTGTAACCAATTTCCCATATTAAATTTCCTTTATTTTTGAAATATGTTAGAGTAGTTTATATTTTATAGCTTGTCTTTGTCTGATATTAGTGCCCACCCCCCCAAAAAATACAAATGTTTTAAAGATATTAATTTGTAAAATAATGAAAAATATTGAGTCAGCACCAGTCAGTTTAAATTTGTCCTGCTTACGTTAACTTGTCAAAAACTACCCTCTAGTAGGGAAGGCAGAAAACAAAATGAAAAACATCCAAATATGAAAACTTCCATTTGTGATATATACCCTGAAGGAAATCAAACTGATTTTGGTGATGAATAATTACTTAGGGTCTGCTGAGAGTGTTATTTTATACTGATTGTAAGGAATCCTCTCTGAGAAAAATAATGTTTGAATTTATATTCGAAAAACAAGAAGGAGCCAGCCTTGTGAATATCTGGGGCCAGAATGTTCCAGGCAGAGGGAGCAAGGCAATGAAAGAGAGCAAAGGTGGAAGGAATGTGAGGGCCAGTATAGCTGCCTCAAAATGAGAGAGAGAGCGAGAGGGAGAGAGAGAGAGAGAGAGAGAGAGAGAGAGAGAGAGAGAGAGAGAGAGAGAGGAGAGAGAGACAGCGACTGGAGAGACATGTCAATCTGTTGCATCCTAAAAGCACCCTCACCAGGGCACAGGAACCTACAAAGGAGGTATGTTCCCTTGACCCCAAATCAAACCTATGGACTGACATTCTAACCACTTAGCCAAACAAGCCAGGGCTAACATTGTCCACATTTTAACAGAGAAAGATAATGAGACAGAGGAAGCTTCAGGAGCTGGTCCGAAGTCCTAGAGCGAGGAGGTGACAGGCCTTGGTGTCCCCAGAGCCACTGGCTCCAGTCTGTGTTTATTGTCTCTCAGCGCTAGATGGCTATTTTCATGGCACATTTTAGTTTTCTTTATTTTTATTATTCAAAATCATCCCTTATTTTCTATAAATAGTTATTGAAACCTAGATCTTTAAAAGTTGGTGAGTGGGGTGCTATATGTATTTGTTTTATCTATAATTGCCTATGTGATCTACCATGTCATCCTTTTGTTTAGCTGCTTTCATTTTTTTTTTCAAAAGTAAAGACATACTTTTTAAAAATTTTATCTTTATTGTTGAGAGCATTACAGATGTGTCTCCTCTTTTTCCCCATTGACTCCCTCTACCCCATACCCGCCCCTCCCAGGCCTTCACCACACTATTGTCTATGTTCATAGGCTGTGCATATATGCATACAAGTTCCCCAATTAATCTCTCCCCATCCACCTCCTATCCCCACCTTCCCTCTGAGATGCATCAGATTGTTCCATGCTTCTATGTCTCTGGATCGATATTGTTCATCAGTTTACATTATTCATTAGATTCCAAATATGAGTGAGATCATGTGATACTTGTCATGCTCTGACTGGCTTATTTCACGTAGCATAATATTCTCCAGGTCCCTCCATGCTGTCTCAAAGGGTTATAGGTCCTTCTTTCTTACTGTTGCATAGTATTCCATGGTGTAAATATTCTACAGCTTTCTTATCCATTCATCAGATGATGGCCACTTTGGCTGTTTTCAGATCTTAGCTATTGTAAATTGTGCTTCTGTGAACACAGGGGTGCATACATTCTTTCTGATTGGAGTTTTGGGTTTTATGACAGTTCCAGATTAATTTCCTGAGGAAACTACATACTGTTTTCCATAATGGCTCTGCCAGTCTGCATTCCCATCAACAGTGTACTAGGTGTTCTGCTGCTTTTAATGATTAACTGTTGAAGGAATAGTTCCAGGACCACCAAGACTATATCTCTTCGTCAAACTGATTATGGCCTCCTCTGGTCAGATTTGGACTTCTCAAGTTTGTCATTAGATTTACAGATGTCCTATTAGAAGAGTCAGACCATTCAGGGAGTGGCTTTCTGAATACTAATGAAGGAGGACATTCTGTTTATTCCCTGTATGCTCCCAGACCCCTGACCTTCAGAATAAGAAGTCTGGCAAAGGAGGAAGAGTTTCACCCTATTTGGCCTTGTTTCTTAAATACAAAGTGAGCGTGGGCCTACTGGGGCATAAGATACCCTAGAAAGGACATTGGATATACCAATCAGCACCAAGGTCACCACCCACATACAACCATGATCATGATGAATAATTGAATAATGAATCAATGAAATATGGTGCATAAAAAGTTTCTAGTAGTAGAAGAAATAAAATTTAGATTTATTTTCACTTAATCGGGGCACTAGTTACCTTTTGGTGCAGTGAAGAATAACTTATAAACTAATAACCTGTGTTAAAAGGTTGCCAAAAAGGCTCTGGTTATTACCATGAGATGTTACCTCACGGATGAGGATCTGGCCCATTTTATACTTATCATGAGTGCAGCCGCATCAGTTCCTCCAGGCATATGTTGAGTAAAAAGGAAAACCAATAAAAAAAAAAAACAAACCTGTTGTTTCAAAAGAGAAAAAATATTGAAAATGTTCATTACATTTATAAAAATATGTATTAAACATTAAATAGGTACTCATTTGTATTGCATGTCCTTAAGGCAATTTACATATCTGGTTATTTTGTTTTATTTCTTTTTTATATTATTAATGTTTAATTTTAAAATTTTATGATGTTATGAGATTTGTTGGGAGGCACTATCAGTGTTCCATCTATAATTTTATTCTTTTTTAAAAGTACATTTTTACTGATGTTCCAGACTAACCAAGTCTGTTTCATTCCTGTTTGTGCTAAAATTCATGGTCGTTGTTCTCACCAGTGGTGGCACGCTGCTTAGCAAGGGCAGCTTCTATATTTATAAAAGTCTAAGTGGCCGTTAGGACCGGATGACTGGAAGACCAGACAGCCGGCTGGTAGCTATGATGTGCACTGACCACCAAGGGAAGACACTCAGTGCAGGAGCTGCCCCCCTGGTGGTCAGTGCGCTCTCACAGCCAACCTCCCAGGACCAACCAACCTCCTGCAATCCCCCTCCCTCCAGCCACCCTGCCCCAATCGGCCCTGATCGATCCCGATCACCAGCCAGGCCAAGGGACCCCACCCGGGTACAAATTCATGCACTGGGCCTCTAGTTTAAAAATAATAGTAGATTATATGTAAGAGAGAAAACAATAGTGCATGCAGTATCCCCAGATATAAATGGTAGAGATACATGTAGGAGTCATTGAACGTAACACATTTCTGCCATCTAAACAATCTTTCAGAAGATCTAGATTATACTCTAAATTGAGCATTTTATATGTTTTAAGCAGAAATATAGGAAGCAATATACTGAGACAGCAGTTCTCCACACATCACACACACTGCTGCATTACAATCATTTGTAAGATATAACACAAGTAATATACAATAACAATAGTTAAGATGAACCTACTTTTGTGATTTCCTCCTTTTTTAAGATTAGATTCAAGGATTTTTTTGACATAATATCAGTGTTCCATATTTTAATCTGATAGGTCCTATTAAATAAAAGAGAAAGGTAAGGTTGCATGTGCCGTGTGCCAGGCATTTTGCTGGGCAAAGTGCATGACAGACAGGCTTTGCCTTGGAGAGTGTGTCCAACACACAACCATCATCCATCGCAACATAAGAATCAAGGGTGTTTGTTACCGGATTAGTAGAGGTGGGTGTGTAGATCTCGCCAACAAAGAGATACGTTGATAGTGTAGCTAAAGCAAACTATGCTGAGATGTGCTGTGTACCTCCCATTGCAGAAAATGGAAAATCGGATGGTAAAACATACTACTATGAGTTGCTATTAAGTTATAAGTGGAGCTGGGTGGGAAGGCACCACATGGAATGTAAAGGCTGACACTCAAGAGAAGGTGCTAATCTAATCTGACCTTCAAAATAAACTTTTCCTTTAGAATATAATAAAATCAGAAAAAGAAAAGTGACCCCAACTTGGAGAAACATGCTGCTAAAAATTAAAGTCATGTCACAGTTTTAAGACACAGACATGAGAATTTTCAAAACAAGGTATTTCTTACACCTGCCAACATTGGGTAGGTGAAAAGTCACCTTGAGAAAGAACCAAAAACCAGCTTTGCTTAAAAGTCTGGGTCTTTTATTTTATATAAAAATTTAAAAAATGCCAAATTTTATTAAAGGAATTTTCTTTTACATACCTATTTCATGAAATCTGTTAATCTATTTTCCTTAGAGATTCTGGCTTTAATGCTTTGCTTAGGAAATGCTTTCCTGTCATAAAAATGATCTTACTTATTTTAGACTAGGGGCCTGGTGCACG
>PVJC01019543.1:0-30085 GCA_004026665.1 Murina feae
AGGCATAGAAAGGGAGTGGACTGACAATTTTCGGGGGTTAAGGGTGTTGGGGATGCGTGAAGAGACTGGACAATAATTGTACACCTATGGATGAGGACAATGGGGGGCAAGGTCAGAGGTTGGGGTGGGAATTGGGAGGAGGGGAGCTATGGAGGAAAAAAGAGGAACAACTGTAATAATCTGAACAATAAAGATAAATAAAAAAAAGAAATTATTTCATGAATTAAAACTAAGCTGCTTACAGTTATACATCTTTTAATTTCAGCATCTACTTGCTGCCATCTGCTAAATTAGAATCTTCATTTAAAATACAGTAATCCTCCACCTCATGGGCCATCCATAATCTGGGCTTAATCTCAGAAGAGAGGTTATCCCATCTTAAACTATTTCCAATTTCAAGACTCACAAGTGAAGGTGAGACCGTGGTGAGTAACTTCAGTGAAACAGGCCTCATCTGAGAGAACCCTTCCATGTGGTTAACGTGGGTGGGATGGCATTTGAGGGCCAACTTGTGGGGTAAGATCTCCTAAGGCTAGAAACCCAAGCTGATAGTTGTAGGCTTCATCTTACACTGAAGCAATTTGGTAGAAGACTTACTGGCATCTCCCGGAAATTTAGAGGTGTGTGACCTCATTGCAGGTAAGTGGTTTAAGTGCAGAGGAAAATGTGGGAGTTCCTGTGGTTTGTACAGGCACTTATTTTTCCAACAATCAGGTTTTTTTAAAGTGGTTTCTTTTTTAAATTTCCCCCATGGGGTCCTATGAAAGGACCAGGGGCATACACCCCCCCTGCAGTAGAAGGGCTTGTGCTTTTGCTCTTGGGGCTTTTGGCAGGTACCTGAGAAGGCTCCTGCTCAGTTTTTTTCTCCAAAGTCCTTAATGGGGTTTTACAGTCTCAGCTGGGCTTGTGACTCTCACTGAGGGAGGCAGGAAGGGCTGTGTCTTCCTTTTGCCTCCACATGTGGTGCTCCCACCTCTGGAAAGGATGGGCTTTTCCAGGCTTTGTTGATAAGTGCTTGAAGACCTGAAGCCATGAGCCAGCAAGAGAACCCTGTAATTTTAAGTCAACTCTTGTATGGCATTTCCAAATTTCACAGGCTGGGCGCCACAGTAGTTCAACATGACTCCTTGTCCTGTTTCATGGCCTGAGCAACACCCCAAGAAAGGCAGCCTAGCTCAGGATTAGGCTAGATATAATGTAAATAGAGCAAGCAAAAGCATTTTTTGAAAAGTCATGAGTCCATAAGAATACACAAAGGAGCAAATGGGGGGAGGGGGAGTTAAGAGGTAGGAAAGGGCAGCGCAGAGGAAAGAGAGACAGGAGAGTGAGGCAGAGGCCAAGGCCCCAGCAGGAAGAAAGAGCTCCGTGAGGCAGAGGGAAGCCCCTAACTTTCAGATGAGCATGAGTGAGGAGATTGCGGCTCCTAACCTCTAAATCTACAAATGACAGTGAAGGCTGGTGATGGGGCCATGCCCATGGACGTTTTGTAATTGAGTTCTCTAGGAAATTTGCCTGAGCTTTCCTTTATCTCAGCGAGTGAGAACAGAAGGAATTTTCCAGCACTCAACACAAGGTGGTGCCAGACACCCGTAGACATAATGAGATCCTCCCAGGTGAGCTCCACTGGCGAACTTTCCCTGAAGGAAGTGAGTCACACCGGATTGAAAGGAAACGAAGATCTGCACCCACAGGAAGTTAGCGTAAGGAAAAACAAAGCACACAGAAAATAAAGGTAAAAAAATTTAAGAGATGGGGTGGAGTAGCACAGAGGTTAGGTAGGCAGATAGTCTACAATCCCTCTGTAGAAGGATTGTTTTACTTATTTATTGTTGACCATATTACAGATGTCTCCCATTTTCCCTTCCCTTGCCTCCCTCCACCCACTGCAGAAGGATCTTTTTTTTCATATATTTTTATAGATTTCAGAGAGGAAGGGAGAGGGGGAGAGAGCTAGAAACATCAATGATGAGAGAGAATCATTGATCAGCTGCCTCCTGCATGCCCCCTACTGGGGATCGAGCCTGCAACCCGGGCATATGCCCTGACCAGAAATCAAACCAAGACCTCCTGGTTCACAGGTTGACGCTCAACCACAGAGCCACACCAGCTGGGCCCCACTGTAGAAGGATCTTAAAAGAACTTAGCCATAGAATCCCTGGCAGGACAGGTGACGGGCAGTGCAGAAAGATTACAAGTGGAGCAGCTGGTGAGGAGGCTGATGCAAGTGCTCAGGTGACACTGGGTCTGATTTGGGACTGGAAATGGTGGTGGAGAAAAATGCTTCTGATTGGTATATTTACATTTACTGATATTTTTCATTGATACAGTGATTCGATAAGTCCAACACGATTGAATAACAAGACTAAGTACAAATGCATTCTATTCACCTTTTTTGAGAATTCATTGTATTAGCTTTTGCTGTTTTGTGTATCCTTACGGACTCATGACTTTTCCAATTTATTGTCAGTTGATGTCAGCCAAGATTCTCCTTTGGGATGCTCCTTTTAGATTCTCCTTTTGGGAGTTCTGTTTATTGGACCCTGAAGGCAGGACTAAGTCAGCTGGGCTTGATCCTGGGTTCAGGCACACTCTACTAGGTTGAACAATAGCAAGGAGTGCAACACATGGTCAGTCTTCATTGTCATCCTATTGGAGTGATTACTTGTGCCCCCTTTTTACTGTTAAAATGTCCTAGAAGAGAGGAAAGGAGGCCTGGGGTGTCAGGACGTAGTGCTCTGAGAGACAGAAGGATGTAACCAGCTACAGAGAAGGCAGCCCCACTGGGGATTAGCTTAGTGTCAGATGTGTTTGGGCTTCAAGGAATGTATTCTGGAGACCTGAGAAAACAACAGAACAATCAGAACTTTCTGTATACCCACAAATACCAGCAAGAATGGATGGGCTCTTGGACAACTGTGAGAGAAACTCAAGAAAAGGAGGTCATGGGTCATTTCTGGGTTCTGAACTTGGACAGGTACAGGGGGACAGTGGCCAGAGTGGAGAGGCTGGGAAGAAGGAAGAAGGAATGTGGTGATTAGTGAAGTAGAATAGTTTTTATTTTTGCAAACTGAAAATACGTTTCCAGTATAACCCAAATACAAAATTAACAAATACCCTTCACGAAAGAGTCAAACAACACAAAAGCATACAAAATAGTACAAAGGAACAAACAGATCTTCAAGTGTCTCATCTTCCTAGAGGGATCCCATCCTTTGATCACTTGAAACCCCACCAGGTGGAGAGAGGGTTGTAGGCCTCTATCTTGTAGGGGGAAACACCTGGTTGAGGCAGTTAGACGGTCCCCACTGGGCTGGCTGGAAGGGGACCAGGAAATGGGCATGGAGACAAACCACTCAGAAGCTCCAGAGCTGTTAGGCATTGGGGCTAAGAAGGGACAGGCACAAGCCTTGCCCATCAATCACTTTGGAAAACAAAAAACAAAAAAATTTCCCCCCTCCATTCGTTCTCCTAATGAAGGAGAGGAGAAGATAGAGGCTTTCAGAGGCAGGCCTCTTAAGGAAAAGAGATCCCCAAAGGGATTCCCTGTAGAGTGAGGCCTCTAGGAAGACCCAGGAGCACCCTGACCAGGGGAGGCTTTGGCCAGCTGCCTCAGCTGGAGCTCTCGTGTGGCCAGAGGCTGCCCCCTTATTTTCCCCTGCCCCATCCCTGACCTAGGGTCGTCCCTACCCCTCCTGACCAAAGGTAGTCTTCAGTGGCCTCTCTGGGCTCAAGGTCTTTGATGTAATTAGAACCTAAAGATCACTTTTTTGGAAGAAAGAAACCAAAATGATTACCCAAGGCGACCCCTTTCTACTTTTAGTTCTATACTTTAACAACTCTACAGGAAAAAGGAACATAGCAAATATCACACTTATTGACATCCTTCTGCGTTTCATTTCGTCATACACAGACATTTTAGCTGCTGTCCTCAATGTGCACACACGATTTACCGTTCATAGTATTTCATGTACTCACAGCATTCCTGCACGTCCCAGTTTCATTGTGGGGCTGAGCCATTCACCTCTGCACAGGCATTGGCTTAAAGTGAAACCAACACCACTGTACCCATCCTTCCTTTCCTTTTCAAGGTTTCCTCTAGGAAAGTGGGATCGCCAAACCTACTTGGCGTACAGAGTCTCTGAGCGTGCCTGTTACACTTTTACATACTCCTCTTCAGAAGAGCTGAACCAATTGCAATGTACAGTGTCTCCAATGTCCCTACAGCTCTGCCAGTGCTGGATACATATATATGGTGTAATAGTGGTATAGTTAATCCACCCATTTCATAGATGAGAAAACCGAGAGCCAGAAAGACCAAGTCACTTTCCCAAGGGTCATTCAGCTAGTGGATGGCAGGTAGATCCAGTTCTGCAGGCACATCTGCCCCCACTCAGTGCTTTGTCTGCCAAACCACTCTGCCTCTGACAGTTGCTTCTAGAAATGGACACAGTAGGCTCTTCTGACTTCTCTTGTCCTTGGAGGAAAACAGAAACACAGAAGCTCAGCCCTTCCCCCTGTGTCATGCAGACCAGGTTTCTCAGCTTCATCTGGGCCCTTCCCCAAGCCTCTTCGTTCAGGTCCTGAAGAGTTCCTCAGAAGACAGCACGGTCGTGGCACAGGCTTCCACCTCTTCCCTTCTACAGCTGATTAACTTCTGGGGTGAATTGGTAATTTTCTGAAAAGAAATTCCCATTAATATTTATTAGATGAATAGTATACTAAAATAGTAGTTGTAACACTATCACAAAAATCCCCATTATTTGGTTAATTAACTTTAAAGCAGCAAAAAGCCCTAAAACAATTCTGACTCCTAGATCAGGGCCTTCCAGCATTTACGGAGATGTCTCTCAGGCCACTGAACAGCAGATCTGCTGGGACCCAGCTTCATCAGTGCTCCTCTCTCTGGGATCCTGCCTCACAAAAGCCCAGAATGTAATTCTGGTAAAAAAAAAAAAAAAAGTCTAATTTTATTCCACTAGAGAGCTCTGAAATAATAACCTGGTCTGAAATGCTCTATCTACAGCACCTAGCAGAGTGCCCAGTCCAGAGATGGCGCTCCTGAAACACAAGTCCATTCTCTACTCATACTTTCTATTCCTGCCATCTTCTTCCAGCAACCCCAATACATAATCAAAACCAGTTGTAAAAATGCAGGTTCCAACTTTTCAGAGGGACACTCCCCAACCATTGCTAACCTGTTCACCTCCACCAAATTCAGGAGGTACCTCTGCAGTTATCTCCCTTGCCTCCCCTTTATCACTCCAAAGAGTGGCAGGTGACACAGATAAACAGGCACAGTGGTTTCCTCCATCTCCGTCCCCAGGAGACATCAGCTTCAGACAGTAGGTTGGCCTTGATCCTTGTTTGTAAAGAGGCAGCTTCAGAGGATCTCACTCTTAGTGTCTCAGGCAAATCACGGGAAAGGACAATGTCCACACAGGGCCCACTGAGCAGGGCTGCCTTTGTGGAACCCACCACCAGTTCACAGCTGCTGGCCCAGTTAGATTCTCAGGACACTGGCTACCTAAACCTGCAGTGTTATACTGGATTATTTTTTTAAATTCTGGAGCAGCACTGTCCAATAGGAATATAATTGAGCTACAAATGCAATTTAAGATTCTCTAGTAGCACATTTTTTTTTAAATATATTTTATTGATTTTTCACAGAGAGGAAGGGAGAGGGATAGAGAGTCAGAAACATCGATGAGAGAGAAACATCGATCAGCTGCATCCTGCACACTCCCCACTGGGGATGCGCCCGCAACCAAGGTACATGCCCTTGACCGGAATCGAACCCGGGACCCTTGAGTCCGCAGGCCGACGCTCCATCCACTGAGCCAAACCGGTTAGGGCTAGTAGCACATTTTTTAAAAGTAAAAGAAACAGGTAAAGTTAAAAGTAATAATATACTTTATTTAAAATAAATAAATATCATTTCAACATGTAACTAATATAAAAATATCAATAAAATATTTTATATTCTTTTTTTAAAATGACTCTTCAAAATACATTGTGTTTTATATTTACAGCACATCTCACTTGGGACTAGCCACATTTCAGGTGCTCAACAGTCACATATGGCGAGTGGCTACTGTGCTGGAGAGTATAGTTCTAGCGCATTAAAGTAAAACAGCACAACCCCAGAATTTCAGAAGGTGCAAAATTGTTGTCCCACGGGTTAGAACAAACTTTCAGGCAAGGTTCAGCTGACATATATCAGTTTGAATTCATTTTTAAAGTTTAAAAGTCAGAAGATTTCTCATTAAAGTCTAGATTTTTATTTGTTTCTCACTTAAAACTTGAAGATCTTGTAGCACTGGCTCCTGAGCATTCCCTCTTGGCAACAACCTGCTGGAACTGAGAAGCAGCTGTCTTGTGTAGTTGGAACATGTTTGCCATGGTCCCCATCTGACCCTATTGAATTACAGTCATTGCACTGCACACTTTTTTTCTTTTTTTTTTTTTTGTACCTATCCGGACCCCGGAGGCATCTGATCTCAGAAACTCCATTTTCTATGAAGCACACAAAGTCATACTTGGGATGGTCCATTGAAGAATGACTAACTTGGGGCCATCTTTATGGGGCAACCGCACTACAGTGGAATGTGACAGCAAGAAGAGATTGAATAAAGTGAGTCATTCTCACTTTAGCACCAAAGCCTCCATATCCATGAAGCAATTAAGGATGAAAGACAAGGAAAAGAAATTATATTTTTAGATATGGGATATATACTTAGAAGTCTTAATGTAAGTTTCCTTGCATATGTGTTTCTGCTGTAGAATGTTACTTGGTGATATCAACTTGAATAAAAAGACATTTTTAATGGTATATTTCAGAGTGCAATCATCACCAACTATAAAATTATAGATGTGAACATGAAACATTTAATCCAAACAGATAAATAAACACTCACAAACTCAATAGGGTTTTTTTTTCTTTTCCTTTTTTTTTAGTTTCATTCTTTTTTTCAATAGGGCTCTACAAAGAGTTGTCAAGGATTTCCACTTGGTAATTTTCCATGGTTTAATTGGAAAGATGTGTGGATTTTGCAAAGATAGCTGGAAGTTGCTTTTTTAATAGTTTGGAAGATTATCTATAACTAATGCAAATGTTCAAGTGCAGCTAGACTACACCAAAGTCAAGGCTGAGAGGTAGGGAGATGGCGGTGGTGATGGACAGCTCCAGAATCTGTTTGGGATTTAATGGATGCTAGTGATCTACTTCTCACACAGCACCTTGGGAAACGCATATACTCAGATAAATTTTCCACTTAAAAAACCTAGGGAGAAACAGTAAAAATTAAAGGCCCCCATTGAAAGGAATGCATGTAGCAACAGACACTGAAACAATGTGGGAAGGATGATAAGGAGAACAGAGGAGCAAAAGTTAGTCCAGTGTAGTGATATCTACCTCTCGTGGGTGAAGTGGTCATACTCTCATAGACTGTCCTTGTCTCTGGTCTCATATAAGTTGTCTGGGTTTCTCCGAAAGCTGTTTGTAGGGTGTGGCTCATAATGTATTAGGATTCCTAGGACTTCTCATCATTTGAGGGCTCTTCATGTGCATCTGAAATTCTATAAGAAACTGACCTTTTACATGTTTCTTCTCCTGACCCTTTACTCTGTGCTCACTAACAAGACACTGGGTCCTGGAAGGATCCTAGTGCCCCGATCATAGGGAGGAAACTGCTTGGCTGATGAATGTAGGACCAGAAGAGGAACAATGAGAGAGGGTGTTAGAAATGAAATGGCCTGTGAGTAGAGGGTAAGCATAGGCAACAGAGTTGAAAGGAAAACCATAAAGGGTGACTGCTTAATGGAATCCAACTGAGAAAGCTGAACTGTTCACCATGTCGGGGGAAGAAGAGCTAGTGGACATGCCCAAGCCAGCAATGCTCCCCTTCCATTATCATCATGTTGGATTGGTTCAGGCTCACCACTCTCACTGCAAGGAACCACTTCTACTTATGCCAGAGGAGCACCAATCAAGCCAATCTCCTACAGATAACACCTTCAAAAACTGATCAAAATAGAAAACTAGCTTCCTTGAGTCACTGGAGAGCAAACATTCGTTGACACTTGGAAGAAGGGAATGTCACTGGGCGAGTTTCCCTTTTTTTTACAGTTCCTTGTCTGAGGGTAGGTCTCTCTCGGTGCCATGAACAATGACAGTCCTACTAGCTTGAAGAACCAGAAAACAGGTATTGGGTGCATACACAAAAGTCAGAAAGTGACAGGACCAGAGTTGAGTGCTAATGGACTAAGATTGGCAAAGATTGTTGGAATGTTTTGTTTTGGTGTGGTTTTTTGTATGTTTTTTTGAAAGACTAACTATATGCTACTATAAGAGACACACTTTAAATGTGAGGACAAAGATAAGTTTAAAGTAGAATCTGAAAAGAAGATAAACCATACAAACAGTAAGCCAAAAAAAAAAAAAAAAAAAGCTATATTGATATCAAGATAATGGGTATTGCCAGAGGAAAAGAGGACATTTCATGATAATAAAAGGCCCAATTGTTCAGGAAGATATGTCAAACCATAAATATCCAAGCTCCTAAAGCAGAGCTTCAAAATACATAAAGGAAAAACTGACATAAAAGGACAAACAGGCACCACCACATTTATAGAGATTTTTCTGTATCTCTCTCAATTACTAATAGAACTACACAAAAAGTGTGAACAGTATCACCTAACATTTTGACCCAATTAATATTTATAAAATGCTACATCAACCACTGCAGAATGCACATCCTTTTCTACTCCAGGGAACTGTAAGTTCCTCGAGTTCTCCCTGAAGGGGATGAGGCCTGCCCTGCCTCCCGTGTTTGATACACCACATTGCCTTCATGGTTAACAGTAAACCATTTAGCAAACCATTCAGACTGGGCTGGAGGGGACCTGATGAAAAGCACATTGCTAAGCTTTATGAAAAGGGGGAAATGAAAGGAGTCGATACTCTATATGTGAAGCCTTAGAACAGTGCCTGGTGCTTAACCCTGTACTAATCTCAGCTAAAGTGATAATCCCTAGAAATACTGGAGAGAAAAGGAGAACGGGCTTCAGGTAGCAGGGTAGAGGGGTGTCCTGAAGACTGCATCAGAGAAAACCATTTCTCCTTTGTGTAAGGTGACCAGATTTTAACATTGGTAAAGCGGGACACCATTGACCGCGGGGGGGCGGGGGGGGGTGTCTTTTTTTTTTTTTTTTTTTTTTTTACTTAAAATATTACAAAGAGTAGTACAGTCTCTTTCCAAAAATCGGGACTTTTTTAAAACGCCGCGGGACGCAGGACAAATTGTTAAAAATCGGGACTGTCCCGCCAAAAGTGGGACGTCCGGCCACCTTACCTTTGTGGGGAGAGTACAGCCCTCCCTCTCAGGGCCATGCAGCTGTCACAAACGTGACTCCTGCCAGAGAGATTCCAGGCTGAATCAGAACTACAGGAATATGTAGCTGGAAGGCAGTGCCAGCTCCAGTTGCTTTTGAGGAGTTGGCTGCTAACCCTGGAGAGAGCTGGGAGAAGAAATCTCTGAAGTGATAGAAATGGGTTTGATTTTATTGTTTTGTTGTTTTGGTTTGGGTTTTTTTGTTTGTTTGTTTGTTTGTTTGTTTGGCTTTGTGTTGCTTTGTGTGTTGAGGTCTGGCAGATGGGCACAGGAGCCAGCCAGATGGAATATGGGGGTTGGGCCGGGGTCTGCTAGAGGCCTGCTTTTGCTTCTCCCAGTCCTGGCATAGACACACAGGACTACCCACCCTGGGGAGCCTCAGACCTGTGGGCCAGTGTCCTCAGGAGCAAGATGAGAATTCTGGGCTTGCAAGGAGCTGAGAAAACAGATGGAGATCCTAAACTTTGGGGCAAGTCCAGATTGTTCCTGGCCCCCATCCAAAGCAAAGCACAATCTATGCCTCCCACATCCACACCCACACACTTCACCCTGAAAACCAATGAAGCTCTTGGCAGGTGAATTGAATATGTTGTGTTGGAACAAGTTACTGGATGCAGCTGCTGTTATAATCACGGGAAGGGGCCAAGAACCCTCGGCAGACCAGTCTGGAAGGGTAAGACTGTGCATGACTCCTGAGCTTCCGAGCATCCATAGCTGTGCTACATCCCTGCTTGCTTGGCCATGCCAGGTCCTGGGCGCAAGCAGGAAGGTCCCTACTCCCTGGAGAAGGGAGGACTTTCCAACCCCTCTGATTAGAAGTGAAGTCCTATGCATGCTCTTCTGCCCTCTTTGCGCAAATTCTTGTCAACCAGGAAACGTGTGCCCATGCCCAACTGCAGCCCAAACTACATCTGGTCAGTATCATGCTGAAAGGAAAACAAAACACTTACCAAAGTGTCGGGGAGCACCACCACAGGGCAACAGGAGTACCGGAGCAGCCGGCCCATCTTCCAGATGGAGAGCGGCACAACCACAAGGATCAGCATGAAGCCAACAAATGCAAACAGGGCCAGTGCCAGGGGGAGGGTCTCTTCTGGAAATGCAAAGACAAGAACAGGCTTAGGAGACACAGTGAAGATGCAATCTCCTCTCCTGGGTCTCCCTCACATTCCTGGAGCTGGCTCTGCACATGGCCACGGCAGCAGATGCCAACATCCTGAGATCGGTTGTATGCCCCAGTGACTGGCATTACCACCACTGAAACTATTTTTCTGGAATCCAGATTGAGGCTTGGTTTCCAGAAAGCCCCAGGGAAGATTAAAATCATTTTCTTAGAAAAAGGGAGGAGCATCAACTGTTAAACCAGTGGCTGTGTTAGCATGTACAGTACCTCAGGGCCATGGGCAGGAGGACGGGCAGAGTGCCAGCGCCAGGCAGGAAGAGGAGTAGGTGCTGAAAAAGAACAGCACAGAAGGGAACTGGGCGGTAGGTGGTTAAGTGTTTCACAATTTGCTCTTGGCATTGATTCCTCTTTGGAAGGCCCCTACTATGGTTAAGTGACTTATCCCAAGTCACACAGGTAGGGCTGGCTCCAAAGCCTGCAGTCATTCTAAGTAAATGGGTACGAAAGTACCAAGTGGGGGCATCTGAAGATGCAGAAGGGGGCATGTGTAATTTTCCCATCATGTAACCAGAAGCAACTCATGTATCTCTTCTAGGCTGCACTGCTCACCTGCTGTGTGAAAGGTGGCACAGCCAAGGAGGCTGCAGAGAAGCTGGTGGCCTCACATGTGTGGCTAGGGGCACTGTACTGTGTTTCAATGCTTTTGGAAAACCTTTTGGCAGTATACATCAAGAGATACACAAATGTTCACACCCTTTCATCCACTCCTCTGAGTACATTCCAAAAACATGATTCCAAGAAAGGCAACAGTGATATGCATGAAGCAGTTCACAGCAACATCTGGACTACAGCATCGGCCTCATAACCAGACTCCCTCTGCCCCAAGTGGCATATCTACACTTCTCACCGTTTCCAGGCATGCCCTGTGCATGTTCTTCATAGCTCACAAGAGAAGCTATCTCATTTGTTTACTTGTCTGTAGCCATCTCTCTAACTAGAAGTTAGGGACATCTTTGCTATATCCAAGGGCCTAGACCAGCAAGTGGCACATTGTCAGTGCTCAATAGTCATTGAATGAATGAATCAATCAATCACTGACCATCATCTTCAAAAGCAAGTGGAAATGACCTAGGACATGGAAATTACCTAAATATCCCCAAATAGGAGATGATTTAATTTATTATGGGACATTAGCATGGTAGATTAGGAATTCAGCTATTAAAATGAGAATTAGGACAGCCCTAGTCGATCTGTCTCAGTAGGTAGAGCATCAGCCTACAGACTGAAGGGTCCCAGGTTTGATTCCAGTCAAGGGCACATGCCCGGGTTGCAGGCTTGATCCCCAGTAGGGGGTGAGCAAGAGGCAGCCAATTCATGATTTCTTCTCATCATTGATGTTTCCATCTCTCTCTCCCTCTCTCTTACTCTCTGAAATCAATTTTTAAAAATTTTAATGAGAATTAGATACATACAAGCTAGTTCACTATAGCATGGTTTATAGTGAGAAAGATAGAAAAGCACAGAATATACCTATTATCAGGGATAATTACATATATTTTGGCACATGTATATTGGCTTATTTTGCATCTTCTTTGCAAATGAGGTAGAAAGTGTACTGACATGAAAAGATGTTCACAATATACTATAGCGAAGAAGCAAGAAACACAACAGTAAGCACAATAGTGCCATTAGTGCCCGTGAGTACTGGTATCACGCAATAACTCACAGATTAAATGCTAAACTTGCCAAAATAAACATTCTTGATGGAAAACATGTACCTCTTACTTTATATACTTCTGTGTTGTTTCAATTTTTAACAAGCTTGACTTGTATGGTTTTAAAAGTAGTATAAAATGGCAATCAGAAAGTCCATTTAGGAAATGTGATGGGTATTTGTGAAAAAGCAGGCACAAAGCCTATGTGCAATCCATCATGTGTCCAGTCCACACGTGGGCAGTGATGGAGGGATGACACCCTTCAGGAGGAAGGGAATAGCAGTTCAAATCCAATGTGTACGCCTCTGACCAAGCAACTCCACCTCCAGGAATGAATCCTTCAAGTATACCAGTGAGATGATCTACACACAAGGTGAGTAATTAAAGCACTGCCAGCAATAGCAAAATATTGCGGGGATGGGGGGAAATGAAATGCCCTTCAATATGGAGCTAGTTACATTAGTTATATAGTCACAAAATGAAATACTACCGAGCCATAAAAAAAGATGAAGAAGTTCTGTGTAGATATGGAAAATCTATAAGATATAAAAAGTGGAAAAGACAAGATTCAGAATAACAAATAGAGTGTGCTACCATTTGTGCTAAAAGGAAAGGTAGAAAGGGGAGCCTCCATGTATATTTTATATTTTTTGAAACTAAATGTGCAAAATAATTATTTTTAAAGACTAAAAAGTTATGTACAAATATGTCACTAGTGGTGTTTTAGTGGCAGAATTGTGAGATGTGGGGTTTTGTGTCTTTTCAAAGGCTTTTTAGATATTGAGTGGTTTTAAACCATAAAAAATGTCAAGGGGAAAAATTTAAGTCAAACATGGAGTCTGTAGACTTCCCGTAGGCCCTTCCTAGCTGAAAGCAGCTGTGATGTACAGTGAGCTGTCTCCTCATAAGGCTCTCAGCCCCTGCCTGCCACCCGCCTCTGATTCAACGGTAGATCAGCCTTGCAATATCTGGCCTCAAGCCTAGGAACCTTTCAGGGGAAAGAAAGTTCCAAACAATGGCTCAAGGGACTGCCACCCAGCTCCAGAGTGGACTCTTACCTATAAGGGAATTGGAGTGAAGCACACCTTTACCATAGGAACACATCCAGCCTCAGGAAGCGGATCAGTGAGGCCAAGGGAAACAGAACCAAAGAAACCCAGCAGGCAGCAGAGCATCCTGGGGGGAAGGGGGAGTGGGACAGGGAGGGAGCTTGTCACCTGTGCAGTCCCCCATGGAACAAATAGGCCACCCTTACCTTGCACCTTGACACATTCTGTCTGGCTGAAGGCGCTGTGCCTCCCGATGGCCTTCACGAACGTCTGGGCCTTCACACAGTACACAGCCGCTGTCTCCATGGTTTCCAGGTGCACTGGAATGCCCCTGCTCCTCACTATTTTGACATGTTCCTTTAGGAGACCAGAAACCAGTTACACACTGAGGGAAGCAAGACAAGAAAGAGAGAGAAGAGCCAGGGAAGGAAAGCTTTAGCTATTTCCTTTCTAGGCTGCACACAGAATGTCCCCCCATTCATCCATTCATTCATTCATTCATTCATATCTGTTTATTACGCAGGTACTGTGTGCCAAGCACTGTTGTAGGCACTGGAACAAAGCATTGAACAAAACAAAGTCCCTGCTATCCTGGAGCTTACGTGGGAAAAGACAGGCAATATGTAATATTTATCAGGTGGTAATAAGAAAAATGAAGCAGGGCAAGAAGGTAGAGTGATGAGGATGCACCAAAAAGAATGGCTGGGGAAGATCTCTCCACTAGGATAACGTGGGCAGAGAACTGGAAGTCGGAAACACTAGTATGACTGAGCTGGGGTTTAAGTGCACAGGAGCAATGGAACCAGTGGGCAGTGCCTCCTCACACATCCATCCATCCACCCATCTGTTAATTCATCTGTACACCCTTCCACCTCTACCCACCCCTTGAGGCCTGTGCTCCACATCTGACCCTGTGGAGGCTTGTTTGGGCCACACTTAGATGACTCAGGGTATATACTCCTCTCTCAGCATGGCCCTCCCAGTTACCATGGGTGGAGAGAGGGCTCTACCTAAAGAATCTGAGGGAGGAGCTGCATGCTCCCTCCTGCCGAGGCCCTGATCTGTCTTCTCCTCCCCCACTCCATCTGCTTGGCTGGCAATGCCATGTCCAACCATTGTTAACGCCCATTCTACCTACCCATACCTTCCAGGGGAAATTACCCGAACTATAATCCCTGTTGAGTGGATACAGAGGCATATGCCCTTCTTCCCCAGACACTGCTATGTGGTCAGAGGTACCCCTAGTCTAAGAAGGGTCCTCCATCAAAGGCCAGCCACCAGCCAGTGACTCCTAAGTGTGGTCTGATAAGATAAGCAGGACCAATCAGATTTCCTCTCTTGGGAATTGGTCTTGAGAATAATTGGAGCTAGAAACAGGGACTAAGGGGAGAGGACACAATGAGGCCTGAAAGGCCTTGAGGGATGGTGAGGCACAGCCATGGGAATGTGTAGGAAGGACTGATGATGAATCAGGGCCTGGGAGTAAGATGGAAAGAAGGCCACAGAAAGAGTGCAATAGAGAGGACCCACCAGAGGGAAACAGGAACTCCACTAGCAAGGGTCTTTGGGTAAGGGAGGCTGTGCTGCAACCCAGTTCTGGGCCAGCTCTGTTCATAGATTCTATCAGAACCCCTTATTGCACCATATTAATCCTTATGATAAAGTCTACATTTGTCTGTGCTGACTGCAGTGGGCCTTGTCACCATATCAGCTTGGACAGAACTTCCACAGGTCTGACTGTCCTCTAGCTCCTGCCCAAGTTCAACCCCTTCTGCTGCTGTGGCTGCTGCTGTTTGACCATTCCCCCTGGGAGAGCTGACCTCCCACCCATCCCAGCCTGCAGCAGCCATCCCACAGGGAGGGGCAGCACCCCATTTAGGCATTCTGCATGACCCACTGGCTCATAATTAGACAGGGTTATCCAGAAGTCAGTTCCTGGCTCTCTGCCCTAACTTTTGCACCCTGCCCAGATGCACACCCTCAAGAGGCTTGTGCCAACCTCGTGCATTTTTGAAATCTTCTGGCTGATCTGGAACACCCTGGTCTGTGGTACCTAAACATGCCAGGGAGAATGGCTGAGAAGACAAGCTTAAGGGGGGGGGGGGGAATATATTGAAAAAGTACTGCTAATCCAACTATGTTAGAATTTATAACAGCCCCAATACTTCAGTAAAGCTGGCCTGAGAAGGCTCCCAGCCAAGGCCTGGGATGGAGCCAAGGCCTGGGTTGGAACCGAGGCAGTTCTTTGAGGAGGAGGCTACTGGGATTGTCAGCCTACTCCCATCTCTCTTCTTTCCCACACTTCACTCAGCCTAGCCACCCCATACAATGAGCACTGCAGGCCTGGCTTTTCTCAACCACCTCTCAGAGGTCTGTGATGCCTTCTCCAAAGTCTGACTCATAGGCCAAGGCCAGAAGTCTTACCTTAGCACCAGGCTCCCTCCTCCAGTAGGCCACGAGGAACTCAAACTGGGGTCCCAGGTCTTCCAGCTTAACCACCAGGTGGAAGCCATCCTTGGTGACCTCCATTCCAGGTGGGGTTAGAATGGCTGTTGGCAAGAAACGAGGAGAATCAAAGCCAGTCCCAGACAGGACTTATTTCTGTTCTGGGAAACCATGTCCAGTCACTGGTGGAAACATGCTAGGCTCCTGGGATGGGAAGGGGTTGGCTGTAACTTCACAGCATGCAGAAGCATGTCTACCAATATCCTCCTGTACTCAGCAGGTGCTCAGTAAATGCTTTTTGAGTTATGAGCAAGTTTTTAAAAATGACTACAATTCCCATGGATCGGTGATATGTTTGATATTTCAAACATCAGCAAATCAGCAGCCTGTGAATGGGTTGGCCATTCTGACCTCAGCCCAAATATTCTTCATCTCACATCCTTAATGGAGGAGGATGTCAGAAAACCAGAGGGTTTTACAAATTCCAATAACCAACTCAAGAAATTGCTGGACCCCAAACAGATTGGCCAGCAGTCCTCGTGGATATTTTCCCATCAGCAGACTGAGAACAGAAGGGCCCACATAGGCAGTCTCTGTCCCTGGCTGGTGATGATGGAGCCATACTTGCCTCTGAGATCCAGACACTGCAGGAACAGAAGGGCACCCTGATTGTTGGCCTTGGCTTGAGAAATAGAGTATAGTCTGAGCTAAATCCCCCTGCACTAGGGTCAGTGGACACTCAAAAGAAAGCCATTTCCTGCAGGGAGTTTTCAGAGAGCAAAGCATTTCCTGGCATTTGAAGAGCTGTTCGGATAGGGGACACACGGACTTGGGAAGTCAGGGACCAACTATGCAAAACATACCCAGTTCAGAGGCTTCAGATGAGCACACACACCACCAGCACTACCTCTGAACCACCTCCGGAAGGAAGAGAGATGTTTGACTACTTCAGTTTTAGGGCAAGCAGGATTAGAATCCCCTGATCTCCATCTTTATTGAGAATAGAATTAGAAAAATTCTCATTTCAGTTCAGAGAATATTTTGACAGTGTTAGAGCAGGAACCTTTGTCCTGTGGACTCTACAAACTCATTTAATCCATCCAGCAAACTTAAGAAAGTAAATACTACTCTTGTCCTACAGATAACGTAACTGAGCCTCAGAGAGGTTAAGTGACTTACCCAAAGTCACACTGTTAGCAGCCAGATTTTGAGGCTGTGTCTTTCCAGGTTTCTAGACTTCCCAGTGTGAGTGTTTAGTGATCCAGTACTCATGGATCTCAGCTCTGGCTGTGCATGAGAATAACCTAGGGGAAATGTTAAACTCCCAGGGAACAGGATGCACACAGGTGATCTGAATCAGATTCTGGGGATGGGCCCCAGACGTAAGTGGTTCTAAAGCTCCCCTGTGACTAGAATGTACAATCGAGGTTAAGACCTCTGCTCTCAGAAAGGCTTCCCTGTAAGAATAGGAGATCTTGGTCAGTCAGGGCAGCCTTAAAAACCAGACTTTTCATATGTTTGCGGAGAAGTCATAGTGCAGAAACAAAGGAACAGACTTAATGCCCTTAAGCACCACGATTTCATTCCAGCTAACTCCACCTGCCCAGGGATCACACAGGATCACATCTTCCACCTTCTGGTATAGGTACACAGACTCCTGTTCCTCCCCCTCCTGCAACAAAACGTTTTCCTATTTATAATGCCCTTCTCAACCAAAGTTGTTACTGCACAAACCCCCACCCACATAGGTTTATAGGCACTTGTTTATCTCCCTCTGGCCCATGCCTTCCTTTCCAACAACAGCTGCCAGCCCCCAGCAGTGGTCTTGGCTGGAGTCCCTTGCTCCCAGGAGCCAAAGGCAGGTGATTTGGGTGATACCTGGGCACTATGGACAGAGGCAAAGCTGCTCCACGCTATAGTGTCCCCCAGCTTCTCCCAGGGCCCCAATGCTTCCACTATATCCTCCTAGTGCCTGGGCAAAAGAGCTCACATTCTGCATCAACATTCCTATTGATAACATATTCCAATGGTTCCATTCCTGCCCCCACCTTTTCCTTCCTCTACTCTATTGCTCTCAAGTGGGGCATGTCTAGGACAATAATAATACTTAACAATAGCTGAGTACTATAACAGGACAGCACTGCAGTGAGTATGTATGTACTTCATTTTGTATAGTTCCCACAACTATGCTTTGAGGTAAACTGTTGCCCTTCTTATAGATGAGGAGGCAGGGAGGGACCCAACTATCAATGGCTGAGCTGGGACTTGATCCACATCCATCTGACTCTAGAGGGAAATTTCCCCTTCAAATCAATCTTCACCTTCTCAGCCAGCTTGGACTCCCCTCACCAACATCCCCACCTTCTAAACCCTCCTGATTTCTACCCAATCTCATACACGCCCCAGGAACCTTTGACTCATCCACAACTGTCCATGCTGCTCTTAACCTTCTTCGTCCTCACTCACAGCAGAGGATCTTCTGTCACATCAAAAAACAAAGTTCACCAAGGGCCTCTCCCTGCCTCTCCTGCATCTCCAAGCAGGCCACATTATTGCCCTTCCTGTCTCAGAGGAGCAGCTGCCTTGCTCGTTCCTCCTACCTCCACTCAATCCTCCACCCAACAACCTAACCACCACCACCACCATCCCATAAAGCCTCTTTCTCAAGGACCATTTAGGGATCTCCTTCAGGCCTATCAGCAGTTCTTCTGTTCTTCCACCCATGACCCTCTACCTGCCCAGCCAGGTGCTCTCCCTTCACCTACTTTTTAAACCCTGAGGTTTCCCAGGATCCTGTCCTGAATTGTCTTTGTCCTCAAATCATGTCCCTGGACAATTACATCTGCTCCCAAGCCATAAGCTATTAATGTTGTGCTGTGTGTGTCCTTAACGTGTCGGAGCCCCAGGGCCTGATTTCCAGCTGCCAATCAGATATCTTGGTGTGTTATTTTGTAGGAATCTCTATCTCAAAGAGCCCAAAGCCAGAAGTATCTCCTATTTCTCAAGAGTAGTATTTTTTCTCCTGGATTCTCTGACTTGGATGACATTCTCATCAACACCAATTGGAAGCTGGACACCATTGTTGTCTCTCCCAGTGACTGGTCCCCAAGCTGTCATAACTCAGCCATTTCTCAAATTTGTTCTCTCTTCCCCGTCCCTTCTCCCCCTCCTGAGATCAGGACCCATCTTGGCTCAGCTCAAGTGTTACCATCCCCTCCTCACTCTTGCCCTGCCCTGCCCTGCATGCTTGTCCTACTCCAGTTCCCTTGCACACAGCAGCCAGTGACTGTAAGACAAACCTGGCCTAGACAATCTTTTTTCCCCATGACTTCCCTCTACTGATTTGATCAACTTTATGTCAAAATCCTTCACCGTGTGACCAGCTGCTTCCTTACCACTGGCCATTCAGCCCTTGCTCCTGCTACTCCTAAACACACACATCCTTTTACACATTGGTTATTGTTTGTGCTCTGCCATATTTGGCCACCTATTTATATTCTTCCCTTACTTCTATCTCAATCATTTGCCAAGTACTGTTGCTACAAAAAAAGTTATTTATTTCCCAGTGACCATAGAGGGGCAACTATTTCTGGTGGCTCTGCTAAATATATAGATCCTATTGTGCAAGGAAAAGTTGCTCACCCAGGCAACATGGGGTTAATGAGGCACCAGATGGGAGTCCCTAGATGATTTAGTGAGGCACTGTCAGCGTGGAAAGAAGCTCCCCACTTCCAGAGCAGCTAGCTCTCCTTCCAGCTTTGCAACGTCAGTGTTCCCAACACCTGCAGACCCTGACAGAGATAGGGAATGACTTCCAAAGCCTCTTTTGAAATAAGAAAGAGGGCATGTGGGAAGCAGTTGGCATATTTTTAAATGAACCAGTTAAGTTGTTTGTGTTCACAGTACTCTGGCTTTGCAAGACTAATTTGATGCTAAAAAAGAATCCTGAAAAACTCAGAGAACATGGTTTCTGAAGGGGAAGGCTGGTGGCGGTGGGGGAGTAAAGAGAGAAGTACTTTACTTGAATTTCGATTAAAGGGTGGCTTCAGGATGCTCCAGGCTGAAGTCTGTGAGCCTAAGATGGCCCTGACACGGAGGTTATATGGCACGGTGGCAGTGATGTCATCAGTGACGTCACATTCAGGAACTGTGGTAGGTGAGCACCTGCTGCTGGGTATCCAGATGTGGCTCATGTACAGGCTCTCATACTCTCTAGCCAAAGAGAGGAAGTCACAGTGTCAGACAAGCTTATTCCACCCAGGCTCAACCATGGTTGCAAGTAACTGCCTCATTTACCTGCTTTACATGGGTCAGCAAAATAAGCATTTGCTCCAAACTCCAGTTCCTTCACCCTCCTCCCTGACCAACCAACCATTCTTCCTTACTCCTTTCATGACCAAACAAAGGAAAACTAGGCACAAATCCCCATGTGTCCAGGTCTCCCTGTCTACATGGGTCACCACCCCAATTTCAGCCACTGTCATCCCTTGCCTTGCTATGGTCTCTTAACTGATTTTCCAGCTTCCACTCCCGCTATTCTTCAAACCATTCATCACTCAGCAAATCATGACATTTCTATCCCTAATGGCTTCCAAAACACTTGGAATGGAATCCAAACTCTTTCCCATGGCTTCCAAGACTCTCTGGCCTCTCTCTCACTTCACCCCTACACATGCTCTTTCCTCCACACTGGCCTCCTTGCTGAGATCTTTTAACCTTAGGACCTCTAACCAGCAGTTTGCTGTGTCCCAAATACTCTGTCTCTGCTGTCCACATTGGCTGGCTCCTCCTATCCTTCAGAAATAGATTTAAATATCACTCCCCGGACAGGCCTTCCCTGAGCACCCAATGAAAAAGAACCACAGAATGAACTGTCTTTCGCATCAGCCTTTTGGCTTCCTCCTAGCACTGATTGCTATCTGAAATTACCTGGAGTAGTGCTGCCCCGTAGAACTTTCTGTGATGATGGAAAGGTTCTATATTGGTGTCATTTAATATGGTGGCCGTTACCACAAGGGGCTATTAGGAGTTTAAAATGTGACTAGTGTGTCTTGGAAAGACATTGTCATTTAATTTAAATAGCTCTCTGTGTCTAGTGGCTACCACACTGGCCAGTGCAGACCTAAATATTTCTTTTCTTACCTTTTTACTGGCTGCCTCCTCCTTTACATGCAAGCTCCCTATATCCAGAAACCTGGTCAACTGTACCCTGACCAGTATTTATTGTTAATGAAATGTATTAAGCACCTCTGTGTCCCTGTCACTCCTCAGTAGCTCCAAGGGCCTGAGCACCTACAGAGGAGCAGAGCCTGCTTGGCCCCTGGGCAGCTGACCTTTAGGGTCACAATTTCTTTTGACTCATAGATAGGAAAACTGAGGTCTCCCCTACCCCCAAAGGGACTGAGTGATAACTGAGTCTCCAGGGACCTATCCAGCTGAAGTGAGAGTCACACTCCTGAGATTTTCTACAGCATTAGACCGTTGACTCACCATTGAAAAGAAGCTCCACCAAAATGCGTTTATGCACTTTTGGGTTCCCAGAGAGTTCATTATCAAATCCACAGAACAATGTCCCTTGTGTCTTCAACTCTCCCAATGCCAGTGCACACAGAGGCAGCAGGTCACTGGAGACCATCTATCTCTGGGCTCACAAAGCTTCCTTGGGCTCTGGAATAAGGACTGTGCCTCCAGCAACCAACTACTTTCCAAGGGAGAACAACTAAGAAAAAAACAAAACACACAATTCAAAAAAACTCACCCCTGGTACTCAACAGAATAGTGGATTGTTTCTGCAGCCATGATCACTGGGCTCCACGTCAAGAGATGCTTCATGTTGGTTGACTGTATAGAGAGGTTCTGAGGGGCAGGCAGAAGGGCAACTCCATCTAGGACCAAGGCAGATAGACATGCTGACAGGTGGGCTCAGATTGGGGGGATGCCACAGCTTTCAATTAGTTTATAATAAGACTTCGTATGTCTATAAACCAAAAACACCTCTAATTTCATTGGACTTGTGTAAATGCTAAATATTTTCCATCATCATTGCAATTCTGCCTTTAGTGATAAAATGGCATTTTAATATTAATAGTCACAATGGCTAATATTATTGAGCACTTACTATAGTCTATCTAGACAATGTGCTAGGTTATTACATGATGATCTTATTTAATTCTCATCACCGTACCTGGAGGTAAGGACTATTAGTGTCTCCACTGTACAAGTGGTAAAATTAAGACACATTCTTTACAACTCTTATGCCAGATTGACCTAGATGCAGGCCTTGACTCTGTCACTTGCCATGTGACTCTAAGCAAGGCAAATAAACCTGAGCCTTCCATCCCTACATGGCAAACCAATGCAGGCTCCTGCAAGCTCCTCAGCACTTCCCTCACCTGCTACTGCCATCCAAGGGCAGTATGCCTACACCTCCCCCAGCAAGGTTGAACTGGTCATCAGCTCCTAGCTGGAAAGTGCAAGCTGATCTGCTATGGAGGAAGTCCAATCCAGATAGGCACCAAGCCAGCTCTGAGACTCCACTTCAGGCAGACTGCAGACCTCTGAGCCAGCCTGGGATACAAGCATCTGCTTGCACAGGTGTGTGTGGTGTGCATACAGTTTGCACACAGAATGAAACAGGCCTGTGACACTGAACATGCACTCATAAGAATTTTGGGCAGCCCTGGGGCTCACCCTGTGTGAACCCAGGGTGCAGTGTGGCTTCTCGGCTGTGGTCCTTCTCTTCCCAGTTTCAAACGTTCTTCTTTCAATGCTAACACCTGTCTCCGCTTGCTGTTACAGTTGCAGTGATAACATCAAGAGCACTGTAGGGCCTAGGGCCCTTGCCCAGGACTTTTCATCTCGGTATCTGTCTCCAGATTGGCATCTGCTGTTATCAAGCCCTATGAACACGAGGGGATGAGGGTTGCTAGGGACACCCCGCCTGGTTTTCCTGCTTCTTTTGTAATGTGGGGCCCTGGTGATGCACCTCCAACCCACCCTCAGCTTCCATGGCCTGCCCTGTGAGGAAACACCTGGGGTATTCACAAGGGAGGCTTCCTGTCCTCCCCACCCCTAACTTTGGAATCACCTAGTAGGTAAAAAGAAAAGGGCCAGCCCTAGCTGGTTTGGCTCACTGGATAGAGCGTTGGCCTGTGGACTCGGGGGTCCTGGGTTCGATTCTGGTCAGGGACATGTACTTTGGTTACGGGCACATCCCCAGTGGGGGGTGTGCAGGAGGCAGCTGATCGATGCTTCTCTCTCATTGATGTTTCTAATTCTCTATCCCTCTCCTTTCCTCTCTGTAAAAAAAAATCAATAAAATATTTTTTTTTTAAAAAAAAGAAGAAGAAAAGGGCCAGCTGCAGTAAGGTGGCATGGAAGGGCAAGGCATGGTCCTTTCTGACATCCTTCCTCTGGTAAAGTAACAAAACATTTTTCTAGTCAGTTATGTGGAGAATGTAAGGCTATAGTTCATAATTTAATAGCTCTGAAATTGAAATCTCCAGGTCCAGATGGGTTCACTGGAAAATACTACCAAATATGTTTTTAAATTAACACTAATTTTACACAATCTCTTCCATGAAGTAAAAGAGGAAAGAACACTTTCCAGTTTATTTTATGGGGCCAGTATTATCCTGATACTAAAATCAGACAAAGATGATAGTATATATTTTAAAAATCAAAACAAAAAAATACGGACCAATATATCTCATGCATTTAGATGCAAAAGTTGTCAACAAAATATTAGCAACCTAAGTCCAAGAATTCATAAAAAGAAGTATATACCATGACCGAGTGAGATTTATTCCAGGTATGCAAGACTGGTTCAACATTTGAAAGTCAATTAATATAATCCACCATATCAACAAGCTAAAGAAGAAAAATCATACAATCATATCAATTGACACATGAAAAGCATTTACAAAATACAACATCCATTCATGATACAAAGATAAATCTCTTCAAGTTAAGAGCAGCAGGGAATCATCATCCCTGTGGTAAAATGAAAACTGCTGTTTCCTTCTGAGTCCTACAGGCAACATCTTCAATATCCTTATACTGTTCATATAGAGTATTCCAAATTTCATTGTTGTTTTGCCAATGTTTATAGCACACACACACATGGGGTGTGAGATGGAAAAACTGTAATGCCCATGAACTACTGATTCCAGGAGACATTTAACAGGGTAATGTAGAAAGTGTCATGGCATTTCTAGAACACTAAATAGGAAATGACTTACAAGGAACCATATTTCAGCTCAGACTCCCAGTTAAAGGGACTCTTTTCACCTACCAAAGGTTTTTAAACGCCCTTTAATTGTTAGAGAAGGCTGACTGTGGACTTGGGAACACAGAGGGAGAAAGAGAAAACTGTTATCCATACAGCATTCTCATTAACATGAAATGTCATCAATCAGCCAGGAGCAATATCTATTGAAGTCAAATCTTCGAAGAAACCAGTTAATGAAGACTCCCGAATGTAAATGTCAAATGCAAAAATAAAAAAATATACTCAAGGGGAAAGAGAAACTTTGAAGTGCAGACAGGAAAAACACATTGGCCACAGTGAGGAGGGTGCAAAATCTAGATTTCCTCAGACACACTGGATGAGGGTTCTCACCAGAGTGAGAGAACAATACTAAACCACCCTGAATAATCTTTTTGTTCCTTGTGAATGTTTATGCTTTTGTTACTATAGAGAATTGTATTATTCTCATTCTAGTAGGTATCTCAAGAAGGTCCACTGGATGGAGGCTCTATTTCCAATAGAGACTTGAACTGGGTGACTATGACCTGACTATTAAGATTCTGGTGCTTAGAAACTTAGGCTTGCCCACGCAAAACCAGCTACACAACATCTTTCCCATAGTGCTACATTCACAACACTGATTCTCTCTCTCTCTCTCTCTCTCTCTCTCTCTCTCTCTCTCTCTCTCTCTCTCTCTCTCCCTTCCTCCCTCCCTCTCATTTTCAGTTGCTGTTGTAACAAATTTAACACCTTAAAACAACACATTTATTATCTTACATTTCTATAGGTGAGAAGTCTGACACTGGTCTCACTGGACTAAAATCAAGGTGTTGATAGGTCAGTGTTCCTTCTGGATGCTCTAGGAAAGAATCTGCCTCCTGTTTCCTTGCCATCCTCAGTTTCTAGTGGCCACCTGCATCCCTTGCTCATGGCCCCGTCTTCAATCTTCAAAGACAACCATTGCTGGTTGATTCTATTTCATACTTCAAATTTCTCCTGTCTCTTCTTCCGTCCTCCCATCTCTCTCTGTCACTGCAGCTAGGAAAGGTTCTCAACCATCATCTTTTAAAACATGTTTTTATTGATTTCAGAGAGGAAGGAGAGAGGAACAGAAACATGGATGATGAGAGAGAATCACTGATTGGCTGCCTCTTGCATGCCCCTGATTAGGGACCAAGCCCACAACTGGGGCATGTGCACCGACCAGAATTGAAACATGATCTCCTGGTTGGTCCATAGGTTAAAGCTCAAACACTGAGCCAAGCTGATCGGGCGGTTCTCAGCTTTTAAGGGTTCTTAAGATTAGTGTGGGCCCACCTTGATAATCCATGATAATCACCAAATCTCAAGGCCCCATAACATTAATCACAATCTTTTATTTTCCAGGGGATTAGCGTGTGCACATATTTAGGGGACCATTATTCTGTCCACTGCATGGGCGTTGCACTGCAGGGGGTATTGGCTCTATGAACTGACACTATGCCCTAAAATTTCTCCCTCAAATATATTGAATTATTTCAAGAGAATTACCTTGTATATCACCAGAAAAAGAAAAGAGCAAGACTGACCTAGAACTTGGCTGCTAAACCAGCTGTTGGCATCACATCCCAGCTTCAAAAAGTACACAAACAAAATTCATGCCCCAGAAAAGTTGATTACTTCATGATTTTAAAGTACAGTCTTAAAATCAGAAGCATCACATTCCCCAGGAGTTTATTAGAAAGGCAGGCTCTGAGGCTGTACCCTACATCCAACTGAACCAGAATCTGCATTTTAACAAAAGTCCCCAGGGAATTCATATGCATATTAAACCTGGCCTTTTCCTTTCTCCTTTGGCCTCCTCATCTTCTCCTTTGGTCTTGTGGGAGGAATGTTTCCCTGGTTTGTCCCACTAGTTAATCAACCAATCTACTAACTAACCAATCAGCCAACACACTTAGTCTATGCTACAGACTGTGGAGACACAAGGAAAGATGCCCAGGTCCTGCCCTCAGATCAATGCAGAAAACAGAACACATCAAAACAGGGTAAAAGAGGTCAGGTCAAAGGAGAGAGAAGTTTAGGAGAGGTCTGTAGGCAGAGGGAGCCATTTGGAATGATGCTAGGAGAATGGGATCCGGATGGGGAAAAGAAACAGAGATGGTAATTTTACTGGTGAAAATTACACCAGTAAAGGCCAGGAGGAAGAAATGAGGGTGTAATATGCCAAATGCGAAGACAGCAGCCACCAGTGGCCCATATTTGTTTTCAAGGAGATGTGAGCAGTAGGATCAGGGCCTAAATATGCTGAATCATAAGACAAACAGCAGATTTGAACACCATGTGCTGAGTAATTGGGAACTTTGAAGGTTTTTGAACTAAAAAGGACACTATAAACTTGATGTCTAACCCAGTTCTAAACATTCGCAAATCACCTTAGCACTGATTTGTTCCCTGGTTTAAACTAAATAGAATAATTTCTTCTCAGTGTTAAAATAATAAAAATAAAAATGACAGAAAGTATGAACGGCTCCCCCTGATACTACAAAGTGCCCAGTACCTTGGAGTATTAAAATTACAAAGTTTTCTTAAATGCAACTTGACATGATGAAACATCAAAGACTACAGAGCTGTGATTTTGGAACAATAAAGCATGTAGGTACAAGTATCCAGGAGTGCAGCAGAGAAAATTATGTAATCTTACTGGCAGTGAAAGTGCCTCAAACCAATTTTTTTTAATGCTATGGAGTACCTACCTGACTGCTACCTTTTCTGCAGTGACTAGGAGAGATTCAATTTTTACAAGTTTTGTACTCAATATTAAGGTTGAAATTGTGTCTTTTTGTTCATGTGTATTTTGTTAGAACCTTTACTCTCTTTTTTGTCCCTACAGTTAACATCTCCGAGGCACACACAAAGACTGAGATAACTATGCTGCCCCTTTTAAAACCAGATAATGAGATAAATAACAAAATGCATGGAGCTCTGCTAACCTTTAGACTATTTGTTTTGATGCTTTATCTTTCTAGATTGTTCTGTGGACATTAGAAGAGAGATTTCCAAATAGAATGTAGGCTTTTTCTTTTCTTTAAGATGGAGGTTTAGGAGGTGAGCAACCTTTTTGAAAACAGACTTAAGATGTTCTATGTATATAATGCAACCCAAACCCTGGGAAAGTATCTTCCACCTTCTTAACCTACATTCAATTCCCAGTCTATTGGCTGTATTCTAATTCATACTTACCTATGAGCAAACATGGAATCAAGGTGTAGAAAAGCCACATGATAAGACTTGTCAAGATTTCTTCTAGAATCTTCGCGAGGGTCCGTGTTTGGCAGACTCAGTTCGACCTGGAACATTGTTTCCTTTCACAATGCGACATCCTGACCATTCCAGCCATCCTTGCTTCAGAAAACAGATGTTGGAGCTGAGGTCTCAGTTGTTGTGCCGCCTGAATTGTTCCGGAAAGAGGAGCCGGCCCAGACAGCTCAGACGGGGCGGGCTGTATGGCACCCTCCTTTCTGCCCAAACCCAGATATTGATTGCATCAGGGGGTGTGGCCTGCGGAGTTCCAGAGAAAAAGTAACTCTGGGAGCTTGAGAATCTGCCTGGGGAAGATTCCTGGACAATAGGCTCTGTCCTGGGGGACCCTGGGTGTCCCTAGAAACCCCATTGGAGTGAACAGGCAAGATTATCTTACCCTCTCATCAATTAGTTGTCCTATTCCACATCTTCATCTTGAGTTCATTCAAGCTAGGTGTTGATTTCTTTCTTTTTGCTAATACATATCCACTTCAGAAAAGAGTAGAGATGTTTTGAAAAATATTTTGATACCTTTTAAAAAGTCAGAGGTGAAGAAGAATATAGTTTCATATTCACTTGCATTTTAAAAAGAAAACCTGGAAGGAGATACAAAAACTAACAAGATTGATTACCTTGGGGCAGAGGAAGTGAGGACTGGGAAAATGGGAGAAAAATGGGAATAAGACTCTGCAAAGTATCTTTTTTTGTTTGTTTTGGGCTTTAAATTTTTTTATTGTGGTAAAATACACATAAAATTTACCATCTGAACCATTTTTAAGCATACAGGTCAATGGTATTAAATATATTCACATTGTTGTGCAAATATCAGCACCATTCACCCTCATAGCCTCTTTAGCTTGTAAAACTAAAACTCTATGGCCATTAAACAATAACTCCCCATTCTCTCCTTCCCTTTGTCCTTGGCAACTACCATTCTTTTTGTTGCTGTGAACTTGACTATGCTAAGTACCTCATATAAGTGGAATTATACAGTATTTGTCTTCTGTGACCCGCTTATTTCACTTAGCATAATGTCCTAAAGGTTTAACCATGTTGTAGCACATTGCAGACTTTCCTTCCTTTTTAAGGCCATTATTCCATTGATGTATATACCACATTTTGCTCATCTACACATTCATCAATGAACAGTCGGGTTGTTTCCATGTTTGAGCTATTATGACCAAGGCTGCTATGAACATGGATGTTCAAATATCTCTTCAGGACCCTGCTTTCAATTGTTTTGGGTGCTATATATTTTTATACTATTTGATTACTGAACCATATGAATGTACTATTGAAAAATGAAAAACAATTTTAAATATTGGAAAAAAACTTATTACAGGATTTGGCTCCCTAAAATGCCACGATTTTAAAGGACTCTAAACACTTTATATGTGCCAATTAATTGGTGAAAAGAACATGAGCTTTAGAGGACAACAGGTTGTGGTTCCAGCTGCTTAAGAACTTATTTGCAATGTCCCCTTGAGATATTGTAAGTAAGTTCTTAAACTAGAATAGTTTATTCATTCTACAAACATTTACTAAGGGCCCACGTACTATGCGCTAGATCCTGAGAATAGTCCCTGCCCTCAACTAAGAACTTCCCAAATAGTGAAGAAGATGAACATGGGAATAATCATAAATAGGTATTGAAAAAAGTGACAGAAATATTCACAAGGGAATAAGGAAGCATTAAGGAGAAACATCTAACCCAGAATTGGGGATCAGAGAAGGCTCCCTGGAGGAGGTGACTTGGGGGCTATTAAATGCTGAAAACAATTAGCCAGGCCTGGTATGTATAGAAAACAAGAAGTTTGGTGCAACTGGAGGTTGGAGTGGCAAGACATAGGGTCCAAAGGCATAATGAAACAGGATTCCAGAGAGCTTTGGATGCCTTGTTGAGCTTAGAGTTTATCCTTAGAGAGCAATGAAGCCTGCAGAGCAATGTAGATCAAAGAAGGAGTTAAAAGCTCATGTCATTTCCTGCGTTCGAGCTTTAAAAAGTGTATGACTAGGAAAGATAAAACAGTAGAAGAGGTCAGACTGGAGGGAGCTATGTCAGCCAACTAGGTGAGAGATGTTATTGGCTTCCACTAGATTTCCCCCTGTTGGTAGAGAGAAGTAAGCTAATCCAAAAGATTGAGGTAGAACTGACAGCTCCTAAATACTGAATGGATTGGAAGGGCGGAGGAGGAGGCAAACAAGACTTTCAGGTTCTAGGTTTGAGTAACTGGGTGGATGGCAGTACCTCAACCTAAATAATGAAAAGGAGGAGGAGGATGGGGTGGGGCCAGGACAGGCAATGTTGGGGAGGGTACAGAAAAAGGTTGCATGTGTTCAACTTGATACACTTGAATTTGAGATACAGGCAAGGAGGCTCTAGTATGTAAAGAATCTTTGCCTCGAGTTTATGGGTGTCTGGCACCTCTCCTCTACCTTTAGCATTTCAGTGGTAGCTGAGATCAGAAGTGGGTGAAACATTTAAGGAGAGTATGTAGATTAAGGAAGCATGTGGATGTGCTTCTGGAGAAGACCCACATTTAAGGATCAGCATTAAGAAAAAAGAAATATGAAGAGAATTACAGGCCAATATCCCTCATGAACATAGATGCCAAAATCCTCAACAAAATCCTAGCAAATCGGATCCAACAGTACATCAGAAAGATCATACACCATGACCAGGTAGGATTTATCCCAGGGATGCAAGGATGGTACAATATCCGCAAATCAATAAATGTGATACATCACATAAACAAATTAAGAGATAAAAACCACTTAATCATATCAATTGATGCAGAAAAAGCATTTGACAAAATCCAGCACCCGTTTTTGAT
>PVJC01019544.1:0-13007 GCA_004026665.1 Murina feae
AAAAAAAAAACAACAAAGAAACAAACAAAACCACTCGGAAGCCCGGCATGGCTCAGGGGTTGAGAATCGAGCTATGAACCAGGAGGTCCCAGGTTTGATTCTGGTCAAGGGCACATGCCCGGGTTTCGGGCTTGGTCCCCAGTGTGGGGTGTGCAGGAGGCAGCCAATCAATGATTCTCATCATGGATGTTTCTAACTCCCTCTCCCTCTCCCTTCCTCTTTGCAATCAATAAAAAGATATTTTTAAAGAACTAAAAACAAACAAACAAAAACCCCTGAATTGGTCCATAACATTGAAAAATGGAATAATTTCACCAAAAAGTCTAGACTTTCAGCTTCTCTTGACACATTAGCTTGGGGTATATGGGACCTGGATCCCTGCCCAGCAGCAGTCCGTCAGAGCTGCGAAGTGGGTGCCGCAGACCCCACCACTCCCTGTTGCCTCAGGCTGACCCACTTTGCTCTCTGGTATTTCCTGCTAACCCTGTGGGCCCTTAGTTAGCAACACCCTGGTGCAGCCTGTGGGATTCCTGTGGCCCAGGATTCCTGGTACCCACGGCCTCAGAGCCCAGAGGGGCGGGGGCAGGAGGGGTGTCACCGCCTGGGTATCCAGCAGCTCCTCTTTGATGGCGAGGACGCAGAGAGCAGGCCGTGTAAAGCGTTTTATGTGAGAAGCGGGGAGCCTTCCTCTCGGCTGTAAATGGGCCACATCGGGGCCAAGTCTGGAGTTCACGTGAAGGACTCAGCTCCCCGAGGCCTTCGGGATGTGAGCAGGGACGTGAGGAGGAAGGGGGAGGCGGCTCCCTGCAGGGCCCAGCTGCGGGTGGCTCCCCTGGGCCCAGGCTGGGTCCTGAATGGCCACAGCGGGAAATGGCAAAGCAAAGGGTTTTCCCAAGCTCCGTCCTCAGCCTCCTGGCAGCCCAGAGGAATGTTAAGTGGCTCCGGGTTGGTGCTCTTGGCACCATTTGCCACTGAAATATGAACCAGATTTCAGCCGCCGCGGCTACGGCCGGTGAGGGTCCTGGGCCTGGAATGCCGGCGGAGGCCGCAGCCATCAATCGGCTCATGTCGGCCACTCGAGGGGCACCCAGGGGAGATGGGCCGTGGAGGGGTCACAGCCTTCAGGAACCAGGTTAGCTGAGACGTCACCTCACTGCGGTCACGGGCAAGCCACTTGGCTTTTCTGGACCTCAGTTTTCCCATCTCTGAAATGGGAGAGGAGTTGCCATTGATAACGAATTATAACGGGTTCCAGGAAGCTTTTTGGGATTCCTGCCGTGGGCCTCAGCACAGTGCTATGAGACAGTGTGAGCAGCGTGTGTGTGTGTGTGGGGGGGGGGGCGGGTACGGGGAGAGGGGAAATTGGCACCAGACTGCCTCGGCCACATGTGCGCTGTGTGGCCTTGGGCAAATAATTGGGCCTCTCTGTGCCTCAGTTCCTTCATCTGTAACATGGGGATGATAGTGGTCCCTACATGGACTCGCTGGGAGGGCACTAGTCCTGCCTGAGAGCTTGGTGGTGAGGATCAATACAGTGACAAGAACACTTGGGGGTCCCAGGCTCCAGGCGCCCTGCACAGCGAGTGGGGCGGAAACCTGGGGAGGGCTCAGCGAGGCTCCAGCATTTCAGATGCGCTCACGCTTGTTCACCATCGTGCGGGGTGGGATAGCGGCCCCTCGCAATTCATGTCCACGGGGAACCTCAGGGTGTGGCTGCATTTGGAAACGGGTCTTTGCAGGTGTAGTTAGGATGAGGTCATGTGGGAGTAGGGTGGGCCCTGAATCCCCAGGAAGGCCATGTGCAGACACAGCTATGCAGAGGGACGGGGCGCCCTAGCTGGGGTGGCTCAGTGGATAGAGCATCGGCCTGAGGACTGAAGGGTCCGGGTTCCATTCCGGTCAAGGGCATGTACCTCGAGGTTGCAGGCTCAATCCCAGCCCTGGTCGGGGCGCGTGTGGGAGGCAACCAATCGATGTGTCTCTCTCACATGGATGTTTCTCTCTCTCTGTCTCTCCCCCTCCCTTCACACGGATGACGCAGGAAGGATTCTTCCTGGGAATTTTAGAGGAAGGACGACGGCCCAGCTGACCCCTTGGCCTCGAGTTCCAGCCTGCGGAACCGTGAGGAGACACATTATGGTCATTTCCAACCACCCAGTTTTGTAGCAGTGGCCCAGGAAATGAATATAGCCATGACTAGTCCTTTATGAATAGAGGGAGGGATAATACGGGATGCGGGCTGTGTGTGTGTGTGTGTGTGTGTGTGTGTGTGTGAACGCCAGTAAAGAACTCACAACTTGCCAGCTCTTTGCAAGTTAAACAACAAACAAGGGGGGGAGGAGGAAGAGAATGGCTATTTTTTATAGGGAAATGTCTGCAGCGTCGGGCATTTAACTAGATGCAACTGTTGCTGTTACCCACAGGGAAATCGGGGCTCAGAAAGGTGATGCAGCCACTCCTGGTCACACAGCCCAGGAGAGGGAGCCCTGCCCTGGTGACTCCAGGCCGTGGAAATGCAGGCTGAAGCGTGCAGGAGTGAGTGAACGCCTTGAGTGGGTGAGTAGCCCTGGCACTCTAATTTCCCCTCCTGTCCTGTTCTGGATTTGGTTCCCAGTCTCACAGCTCCAGGCAGACAGGAAAGGATTTTCCTCCTGAATGGAATCGTGGCCCCAAAGTGGTGGCCACTCAGGTGTCCCTTCAGGAGGGACCCGGCCATGAGGGGTGACGTGTTCTGCAGGCCTTTTGGGATCTGCCGCAGGACGCACATCACGGCCTCCCTTTCATCCCCCAGGCAATGCCCGCTCATAACGGGTTAGGGGATGGGGGGTGGGGGCGGGAGGCAGACCTGGCCATTCCTGCCCCGCGCTCCCGATGCAGAGTTCTGGCAAATAAGACCATGCAAAGGGCATTTAGTGCATCCACAGCAGCACGGATGTAGCCGCATAGTGAGGTGGCTCTCACGCTGACAGCCACAGCGAGGGGCCGGCGCACGATGGCCCAGCTCCAGAGCTCGTTAATTCCTGATTTCTGACGTCCACTTGGGTCCTCCGTGTTGGAAGGAATTCTCATGCGCGGAGATAAACAGTTGCAAATGGTAGCACTTTCCAGGCATCTTGTCGGGCGGTCTGGACAGAATCTAGTTAATCCGCAGTCCAAGTCGTAACACATTGTGGTGGCCCCCAGCGTGTGAAATCTGGTTCTCCGTCTGCGCGTGTGTGTGTGTCATTTTTTATCCCGTTTCTATAATAGTTAACAACTGTATTACAACGCTGAAATATGAAACACGCCTCGGAAGCATTCCTGGAAGAAAAAAAAACACACAACAGTTTGAAATCGCTGGGTGAGATTTTCCCAGGATCCTTCCCAGCCCAGACAAGCGTGTGGCAAGAGGACGGTTTTCCCTGCCACAATCACACGGCAGCACCAGCCAGTCCGACACTTGCTGCCTTCGAACAAGCCAGGGTTTCTCTCTCTCCTGAGGGGACTGGTGACTAGGGCTGGGCTCAGCGGGGTGGCTCTTCTGGTCTCGACTGGGGTTGCATTCACTTCCCGTGGTTGGTGGCGGGATGGCTGATCTGGAGTGACCTCAGCTGGGACAGCGGAGGAATGGGGCTGACATGGTATCTGGTCCTCCAGGATGCCAGCCCAGGTTGCTCTCACAGCAAAGGCAGAGCTCCAAGGGCAGGAAAGACACCCATCAGCCCTTTTCCAAGCCTGTGCACTCCTTATATTGTTTCACATCCTTTTGACAAAAGCAGGTCACGTGGATGAATTCCGGCGTAGGGAGAGGAGCTGCGAAGTCACATGGCGGAGGAGATGGGCGGGGGGTGGAAATCAGGGCCATTGGTGCAACCGTGTGCCCTGCGCCCCTTCTCCAGTCCCTGTGCTGGCTCATTAGGAGAGGGAGGTTCAGCCAGCCATGGCAGGGGCTCAGGGATCGCTCCAGCCGGCCCAGGTAAGTACTCCCTCGCCGCTGCTCTACAGCACAAGCCTAGTGAGAGCTCAGCACCTATCGTGACGAGACCAGTGGCTGCGTTTTCACGCCTGCAAAGAAAAAGCTCCCTCCTCCTCGCTCTGCCTGCTTCTTGCTCTCTCAGAAGCCTGTCTTGGGGCAGAGTGAACTGAGCATGCATTTCCTGTCTCCAGAAGGAAGTCCCTCCCCCATGGGGCCTCCCCATCCTGCAGAAGAGTGGACCCCTGCTTCTGCTTCCCAGCCTGGGACTCGGTGGGTAAGCCCATTTGGGGTTCGGGTCTAAGCTCTCCTCCTCCCGAGTGGTCCTGTACTTTGGGTCAAGTGCGTGTCTCAGGTGGGACCTGCCCATGTCTATGTGTGTCTTCTGCCTGGAAGGTGGGGAGGGTGGCTGACAGGCCCCCCAAATCCGTAATAATCCCATGACTGCCGAGGAGAAGGACACCCCTGAGCACAAACAGGGCAGATTCTCAGGGGCTCTCAGGTCGGCCGATGGATGAGGCAGAGGCCCACTCTGTGAGCCCTGCCCAAGCTCTGGATGCGCCGACCAAACGCACCCTGCCATGCTCCCTCGGGTCCCTGCCGCTGCCGGGGCCAGGGACAGGCGGGGCTGGCAGAGCCATGGGAAACACGGCCATGGAGCCATTTTTGGTATCAGACGTGATCTTCTCTTAATTAGGCCTAAACACAAAGGCAGGGCAGCAGGACTAGGCGGAGGCTGGCATTGCGCCAGGGCTCCCAGCACCACTCGAAGGCTCAGATGAACAAGGAAAAAGTCCCCGGGGAGGACCCTGTGGGCTCTTGGCAGTCCCTAGCCCTCCGCATGCCAGACTCAGTGTGCCATGCCTGACAAAGTGATGGCTGGTGAGGAGATGTGCACGAGCCGTCTCTAGGAGTGTGTGTGGTGGTGGTGGTGGTGGGGGGGGGCAGGAAGCGGATATTAGGGCAGGAGAGTGTGACGTATTTATGTTCTATTTATGTTTAGATGGCTGCTTCACCTCTAGAAGGATTTGAGACTTTGCATAAGACGTACTTAACGCGGTAGAATGGGGGGAAATGAGAGCATACGGGCAACAGGAAAATGTACGGGGCCAAGCCCAGTTGGTCTTCGGAGGGTGTGCCACAGGCCACGTGTACTTGTCACAGCTGATAAGGACGACTGTTCTTAACCTGCTCCCCCGCTACCTCCTCCCAGCCCCACCCCTCAGCAGAGCCCGTGCCTCAGCTTTCCGAGCTGAGGAAGCAAAGAGGGAAGGGAGACCACTGGGTCTTCAAGACACAGGCATTTGCTCAGGGAGAGCCCAGCTATTCCTGGAATGGACCCTGAGAATTTCCCCACAGGCCTTCCCTCAGCGCTGTGGGGGTGGGAAATCAGGAGTGACCCCCTTTGCACAGGGGGCTGCAGGGGAGAAGGACCACCAGGAGCACAGAGAGGGAAGGGCAGGGCCCTCTGTGTCTGTCAACCCCAGACGCAGAGCCCTCCCTGTCCCACAGGGCACCCTGCCTTGACCTCAGCTTCCAGCCGTTTTCAAAGTCAGGCAACTTTCTGAGCTGAGGAAGAGGCAGGTAGCCAAAGGGAGGGAGACTGGCTCTCGGTTTGAGATGAGCTGCTTACAAAACACTCGGGGTCCAGAGAGGCGGATGGTGGGAGTCATTGCCAACACCCCATCTTCCAGGCCTTTGGAGTCCCATGGGGCCACGTGACTGGCACTGGCCAATGGAATGGAAGGAAAGGCAGTCCCTCCCTGGGCCACGCCCCTCCCAGGCCCTGCCCCTTCCCTTTGAGCTGTGAAGGGCAGGCCAGGCTCTACCAGCCTCTTTTTGGAGTTGAGATGTGGAGACACCTGCTGAACCCAAACAGCTGCTGGGAGGGCCACCAGCCCAGCACACTGCCCTTGAGGCAGAGGGAGGGAGCTCAGGCCGGTAGTTGGGGGATGCAGCCTGTCTGCCTCGGTGGAGGCTCAGCTCTGCCTCCCATAGATCTGCAGCCTGGGCCAGGCCTGCACCCTCCATGTCTCCCCCTGAGACTGGGGATGGTGACAGTGCCTGCTGGGTGGGAGCCAGTGAGGATCAATGAGGGGCTACATGGGAAACAGCCTGGGGAGCCGCTCACACATGTTCATTCGGTCATACATGTAAGTGTCGAGCACAATGCCCCGACACCCCACTATTCAACTTTCCCCACCCTGCCCCCTGTGCGGAGGGTCAAAGATCAACAATAAATACCGCAGGCCCAAGAGGTGGACCTGCCTGGCTTCACGTCAGGCAGCACCCACTTGCTATGTGTCCTTGGGCAGTCACACAACCTCTCCGTGCCACCGTCGTCTGTAGAACGAGGGCCCGGACATGGATGCTGCCTGGTGTCAGGTGCTCCATGGCACTTTGGTTTTGCCTGTGTCCTCTGAGACCAACAGCAGGTCCGTGCAGGGGCTGTGGGCGCCCTGGCCCTGAGAACCTCACTGTCGGCACGGGGCCCACAGAGGTGATGCCTGACACGATGGGTGTGAGACTGGGTCAGCCTTCGGGCGGTCCTGCAGCTGCCCTCGCGGCCTGGCCTTCATTTCTGGGGGTTGAACCCCAGCACCTGCATTTCCCCAACTTTGCCAGGACCAGGGGTGAGAGACTGTATCCTGTTGCCTCCGCAAGCATCATAGCACGTTTTCCTGCTGTCGTCACAAATTCATTACAAAGATAAATATTCAGTGGCTGCTTAGCATTCCACTGGCTAGATGACTCTACAGTTATTTAACCAGTTCCTTATGGTAGGCGTTAGTTATTTTGATTTTTAAAAGTATAAATAACACCACCATGGATACTTTTATCTCTAATCTTTATCCAAATACTGAATTATGTCCCTCAGATAGATTCCTAGAAGCAGAATTCCTGAATCAGAATGTTGGAAGACTCTCTGTACAGAGGGTTGAATTGCCTTCTGGAAATGAACTTGCATTTCGGAGTCAGAAGTGAGGTCCAGAGGGGGAGGGGCCGCGTCACAAAGAGTGGGCAGGAGCTCGGGATGCTGGCCCTCTGGCCAGCGCTTGTCTGTGATTGGAGTGAGATCCTCAGATTTTGCTGGAGCTGGTGGTAGTGTGGTGGCTGTGGGGTGTGGGAGTGTGGGGGAGTGTCGGGGGGTGATGGATGGGGACAGCGGGATGTCACGCTATGGGAACTACAGTCTCTCAAGGAACCGTCTCAGCTGCTGCCATCAGCATTTGCTTTGGCTTCGGACCCAGCGGGGTGTGTGTGTGTGTGTGTGTGTGTGTGTGTGAGTGTGTACATCAGGTCATTTATTCAAAAGAGGAACAGATAAGCATATTTGGACAAGGACTTGTCCTGGTATTGTCAGTGTCAGAGAAGAATTGGGAATCACTTCCCTGTGCTGCTCCAGTGCTGGAGGTGAGGCCTGGACCCCGCCACCCCCCAGCCAGGGCCCTGAGGTCCTGCTGCCCCGTCCCATGGCCCTGCTCTGCCTTTGCTCTGCTCTTGGAGCTGGTCCAGAATCCCCTCCAGGCCAGGCCCTCCCCAGTGCCAGGCTCTGGGGGCCTGGTGCCGAGGGGATGGACGCCCAAACCCACCGGGCATGACCTGGTTCGGGCCGACTTCTACTTCCCATGAAACAGCCTTTGCTCAAAGACAAACACCCGGCCCTAAGGGATGGCCCTGTCAGCGCCAAGGTGGTGAAGACACATCCTTTCTGGGCAGCGTCCTCCTCCTGTGGGGAGGGTGTCCCATGAGCCACGCCCAAGAGGTTGTTCTGGGCGCACAGACCCAGGGCAGCCCCTCGTTCCGTCCCGTCTGTGGGCTGGGGAGAGGAGGAAAACCACCAAGTCATTTGTGCGGAAAACCCAGGCCCCATCGGTTCCCAGAGGCAGTTTTTCCTTCACGCCTGAGGCCGGGCAGGCAGGTAATATATCAGCTGCGCCGCTGCAACCGGACAGCAGCGTGGGCTTGTAATGAGGGTGGTAATACCCTGAGAGAAGCTGTAGGCTCATAAAACCTGACCTTACAAATCCCCCGCGTATCAACTCCGTGCAGCAGCCGCTCCCCGCTGGGGAAGTCCCAGACTTAGAGGGTCCCCGCTGATAGCAGAACAATGTATACCCACCCCACCTCCCTTCTTTTAACCTCCCCAGCGCGGGCTAATCAGGGCACATCCATAATTTCTTTTGGAAACAGGAACACCACACCAAAACGCGTCGGACTCAGACTGCTCTCCAGGGCCAGGGAGTGGGGCCCTGAGAGGTTAAACAGGCTCCTGAACAATTAGGCTAAAATGTTCCCGAAGCAACTTCCTCTCCCCACCCACCCCCACTCTGCTGGGCCTCTGTGGGTGCGGGTGCCAATGTAGCACCCTCTTACTCTCAAGCGCGGCCTGGGAAACTGCCTGGGAAGGGCCAGACATACAGGTTTCAGTCTTCTCCAGCCTCACAGTTTCCTTCAAAACAAACAGGCAAGGATAAGACAATGAATGGGTGTGGCTGTTTCAATAAAACTTTATTTACAAAGGCAGGTGAGCAGGATTTGGCCCGAGGGCTGGAGTTTGCTAAGCCCTACTCTCCACGATGCATCCTCTTCCTTGAGTGTCTGTACCCCTGGCAACTTGCTCTCTGAGTGACAAGGGGGGCAGCCTATAGCATTACGCTGGCACCTGGGTTCCCGGCAGGAGCTGCCGAGACCTAGTGACACACCGGACAGTTTCCTCGGTAACATGTCATTTGACCCCGAAAGAGGTGTCACCGGCCCCTCCCATTCCACAGATGAGAAAACTGAGTCCAGAGTATGGCAGAGGTGGGATTCGAACCAGGTGCTCTGGGCTCGAGTGCACAGAAGGGCGGAAAAGTAGCAGATACAGCAGAGCCTGGATTGAATACCACGTGTGGGAAACTGCTTGGGAGACTCCAAAATGCTGAGTAAATGTTAGTTTATCTAATTTTCCTGAAGAGCCCAGGCGAGAGACTGGGCAGCCCTCTTGTCTGCAGCCCGAGGCTCTGTGTTGGCATCAGCGTTGTGCCAAACCTGGCTCTGGCAGGAGTCCTCCACAGGTGGCGCTGGATGTGAGTCTGATGACTGATGCCAAGCTGTAGCCGAGAGTGGGCATGGGCCAGCTGCTGGGCCCCAAAGGGCAGGACTTTGAACGCTTTTGGACAGACAGCGGGGCGCAGGGGCTGCTCCCTGCTGGCACAGGGAGGAGGCTCCGGCAGCATGGGGTTCTGCTTAGGGCAGCCGCTCCGTCTGGGCAGATGGCCTGCAGGAACGGGGCTCGGCCGATCTGGTTTCAACTAATTCTATTAAATGAAAAGTTCTGTGGAGCAGATTCCTTCGCGAGCCTCTGTCCACATGGCGATTTAATCAAGTAAATTAAAACATCGTTGCTCTCTGTCCGCCTTGCTGTGGTGGCCTGGTGGGGACAGGGAGGGGGAGGAGGGGACGTCTGCGTCTGGAGGGGCTTGGGCCGGAGGTGGAGAGCTGAGGCCCCTGGAGACAGAGGCAGGGCTTGGGGTGACAAGGGGGTGCAGGAAGGGCGCCTTGGCGGATTCAGGGTTCGAGTGGCCGAGCCCACAGGATGCTCTCAACCCATCGGCCCTTCCACTCGTGGTGCAGGCAGGGACACGGAGGCCCAGCGCAGGGAAATGACTTGCTCAAGGTCCCCCCAGGGAGCCGAGACAGGAGAGCCGAGGACTCAGGGGGACTGAGGAGCTGAGAGGCAGGGAGGGCCTGCTTCGTCTGGAGCCACCGCAGGAGGCCAGCGAGGCGCTGGCATAGCCAAGAAGTGGGGCTGTTTTTCTTTTTCCCCCTTTTTCTATTCAGCAGAGAGCTTGGCTTCTTCCTCTGCCGCCCCGCCTGGGTTACTTATGGGGGTCTGTCTCCCCCACAAGTCCGCCAGCGGCATTGTGTGGTGTTGCGCTGCGGCTTCAGCCTCTCTGTCAAGGACTGGAAGCTTCCTGCACAGCAGCCTCACCGTGCGTAAAGCAGGGAAGGGCTGCGCAGAGCTGGGAGACTGCGCTCTGCCCTCTAGGCCCTCCCCCTGCGCCTCCCTCCAGGGTGGCCCCCACCCTGAGAAGCACAGTTGGAAGTATTTGGACTTGGCATCAGCTCACGCCCTGCTAACCCATCAGGTGAACCCCATAAGGATGTGCTGCCTTAACCTCGATGGCATAGGGTTCCTGATCAACTAGGACGCCTTTGATGTACATGCTCTCGACAGTTTACCTATCACTTTCCACCCATCAGTTTCTTTCTTTCCTCCCCACGTTCCCGTGAGATAGCAAAGCCCGCGTTAGGGCTCAGGCCCATTTCACAGGTGAGGAAACAGGCTCAACGCTGTGACCGACTGGCTGAGAAGCTAAACAGCAGGTCTCGATTCACAGCTGATTGCTGTCGCCTGGGCTGCTTGCCCACAGGCAGGGACAGAGGCAGCTATGGGTGGACATGAAGTTCGGGGTCAGGGCGGGTCGGTCCTAGACACAACTGCAAAGAGAAAAGATTTGAAATGCATCCCTCTCCCGCCCGGGCCCATCCCCCTACGCTCCCAAGTTGCCTGTGGGGTGAGTAGGTAACGAGGCACGTGGGGTTGCATGCCCTGACGGAGGGTCACCCACTGTCACCCACAGTGGGAAGCGCGCCTCCACCTGGAGGGGCAGAGGTCACCTGGGGAAGTTGTCCAGCTCCCGTCTCCTTCCCGTCCCTTCCGTCCTCCGGCCGCTCTGCCTGGGCTCCCACGGGGTCTCGGTGTGGCCCACGGGGATCCCTCGGCCCCTAGCAGGCCTCTCTGGCTCAGCAGGCTGATGGCTGAGGACGGCACTGAGCTGGGCGGCCGGGCAGCTGCAGAGCCTGCTGCTAAGGACCTGTTGTCTGCTCACGACATGTGGTGCTTGGAACACCACCGAGGTCCCTAGGGGCAGTGGCTCAGGGTTCGAGGACTCAGACAAACAGCCTTACTCAAATCTACCCACTGGACTCTTGAGAGAAGATGGCTTCTAGAATTGAAAATGGCATTGCTTCCCGAGTGCCCCTGGGGTCTGGGCAGCCTGCAGGGGACTCCTACCAGTGGCACCCATGGCGGGGGAGGGGGGCAAGGATGCAATTCCCCCAGCTCCTAATCTTACCCGGAGCACCTGGCACGGGCACCCTGAGACCAAGGGCTTCATGGTGACATTCAGGGGATGAGCTAGAACCGCCCTTGGGCGCAGAGATGCCATGGGACGCGCGGAGGGTGAGCTTAGCGGAACCTGAAGGGAGAGGACTGGACCCCAGGCTGCCCCTCAGCACTCTCAGACGTGCTGCAGGGTCCTTTTGAGGCCATTGGGGGCCGGGATCTGAGCCAATTGCCTGAGCTGAAGGTGGGTGGGGAGCCAGTGACGTGTGAGTGTCAGCGATGTTGAGTCCCTGCCCCTCAGGTCTCCAGGTCCCCGGGATTTGGAGAAAATGAGGCTGGCGTAGGGGTGTGATGCTAATCTTCAAAACCACCCTGCAGCATTACAAACGAGGACCTCGAATTCATTCCCTGTGGGGGGCTGTCATTGGGGTTATTCTCCTCCCCTCTTCCTCCTCCCCCCCCCTCGATCCCCGGCTGATAACACAGTATATGGATAATGTGCGCTCAGAGAAGCAGCACTAGGCAGGGCTGCATGCATGGGCTCTTGAGCCAGAAAAATACATATGAATTGAATCTTGGCTGGCCCTGAGCAAGGTCCTGGTCCTTTCTGAGCGTCCGGAGCCTCATCCGGACGCAGGACCGTGGGACTCCGCAGAGCGGTGAGCACCAGCGCGGAAGGCTGACAGGACCTCGGAGGACAGCGTAGAAGGCGGGCTTGCCCTGGGGAAGCTGGCGGCTCTGCTGTGGGAGAGGAAGCCTGCACCCCCGTGTTCTGCATGACACGTATGCCCGAGGCAGCCAACTCGGACAAATGGCCATGCAGAGGCACCTTGTCTTTATCGCTGGAAGGACTCTATCGGACTCTCTCGGCCGGATTAAAGCCGGCCCCCCAGAACAGAAAAAATGAGGATGTTCCCGTGGGTTTCATCAAATCCGTCACATCTTTTAAATTTGTATTTTTTAAAATTAAGTTTTTATTGATTTCAGAGAGAAAGATAGGAACATCCATGTGGGGGAGAAACATAGGCTGCCTCCTGCACGCCCCCTACTGGTGATCAAGCCCACCACCTGGGGATGAGCCTGACTGAGAATCAAACCAGGGACGTCCAGGTTCATGACTCGACCCTCAACCACTGAACCACACCAGCCGGGCCTGTCACCTTTTTAATTAACACCCAACTATCCACAACTAACCCACGAGGCCGCAACGTGCCCAGGCCTGGGAAAGCAGCACTCTGCAGCGGCTCTCGGACCCGCTGGGCAGCGAGGTGACCCGCATCTCCACCGGGAGGAGTGGAGGGCCATCTGCACCCCTCGGCCCCTTCCCTTCCTGGGGACGGAGTCACACGGTGCCGATTCTGTCAGCCCCGCACTCGCTGGGTGTCACAGATGGGTGCTCTGTGCTCAGCACGTGTGAATGGACACGAGACTTTGCTCTGCGGAGGCCTGAGCAGCGACCTCAGGAACTGCCCCCCCTTGTTCTCTGCACACACCCCCCCAAGACAGGTGCTAACTCACCCCTGTGCCCCAAGCAGCCTTAAAGGCACGGCCCGCTGGTCTGTGGCACTGTGGAGGGGGGTGCTGGGGAGGGGGCTCTCCGAGGCCTCCCACTCCATTCCGCGGCCTGAGTGCAGGGAGGGTGGTTTTAGCAGCAAAGGGCCAGGCCCCAGCGCGGCACTGGGTGGAGCGTTGCCTCTCTCTCTCTCTCTCTCTCTCTCTCTCTCTCTCTCTCTCTCTCTCTCTCTCAAACACTTTTCCTTCTGGCCGATTTCAAGCACGAAATGGACTCAGCATCCTTTCGGCGTCTCCGTTTGATCCGATTTTAATTAACTTGTTTTGAAGCTTTCCTCCTTGCCCCCGCTGAATATTTTATCGGCATTTCGTGACCATTGTTTTCCTTGGGAAGGCGGCGGCTGCTGCGGGGGAGGTCACCAGGCAACA
>PVJC01019544.1:13107-30214 GCA_004026665.1 Murina feae
GGGGCTCGTGCCCGGGTTGCAGGCTCCATCCCCAGTGGGGGGCGCGCAGGAGGCAGCGCATTAATGATCACCATTGATCTTTCTGTGTCTCCCTTTCTCTCTCTCCCCCTCTCCCTCTTCCCCTTCCTTCCTCTCTGAAATCAATAAAAATATAATTTTTAAAAAGCAAGACAAGCAGTCCCTGTAAACAGACTCATACCCACTTGACCCTCAGCCCAGCTCTCCGGGCCCCCGGGGTCTGCAGACCCACTCACCCAGTCCCACCATGGGTCTGAGAGGTTTGCTTGGGAAGGAACAAACCTGCCAGTGTCTGGGGGAGAGGGAAGGAGGCAAAGTGGATGCAGAGGCCAATTCCATCGCCAGGAGATGCCATCCGCCTCAGGTTCCTCTAATTGTCCCCATCCCCATCCCCGTCTCCTTAATTAATTCAAGACGAGGTTCCTATGCTTCGCGGGGCGGCTTCCTGGGGACTAATATTCGAAGCAATAAAAGGAACCGGAGCTTCCTTGCTTCCTAATGGCCCCCAGTCATCCTGGGTTTTGACCCAGCACCCCCCCCCCCAACCTCCGGCTTTTTTGGAAAACAGCAGACACACCGAGTGATGTTTACATGCGGCTGTTGCATCCTTTTCCTCGGCTGCACCTGGGGTCGGGTCAGAGAGAGCCGTGAGACCCGGCAGGGCAGCGATGACTGTTCCCTGAGGTTCTGGGGGACAGGGGCCCGTGGCCTGGGGGGGTCATATTTCTGAGAAGAGCAGTGAGGAACCCAAGCCTGGGGACACTTTCCCTCACCTCCCTCCAGGTAGGACTTTTGAAACAACTTGCATATCTCATTCTAGGCCCTGTTCCTGGACGATGACTGTGGCCCAAGAAGCCAGGGAAACTGTGGGGACTGACCCCTCCTCCCCAAAATAACCCCACCAAAAAAGTGGAAGGAAGGAGGAGGAGGAGGTGAGAATCAAGGTCTTCTCATAATCAGAGCTCAGTAAACACTTGTTACCGCTGGGGAAACTGAGGCCAGGAGGAGCTAGAAGGAGGCCAGAGAGGGGAGCGAGGACGGGACAGCCTGGTCCTTGGGCGCCACCCACACCCCTGCACCCCTCCAGGGCCCAGGCCGACAGCAGTTTCATCTGAAATCATGCTCCCACAATAGTCCGCCCCACCGCGGGCAGATCCCAGCTCTCACTTGGCCTGTGGGTGCCAGATCGGAGGGTCTTTTCTAACAAAAACACAGAAATGCGGTTTTCACCGTCCGGCCGACCCGCAGCCCCGTGAAATGTATTATCAGAGGGATGTAATTACAAGTATTTATGTACACAGATTCTGAAACCGAGGGCCCTGAGATGGCGCTGGAGCCAAAAAAAGAAAAAGAAAAGAAAGAAAAGACGAGAGAGAGAGAGAGAGAGAGAGAGAGAGAGAGAGAGAGAGAGAGAGAGAGAGAAAGACTTAAAAACTCCGGACAATAAGCAATTCTTCACGGGACAAAACTATTACAATAGCCGGCCTTTGATCTCGCCGCCTCCTGTTGCCAATTGTATTTTGTCACCGCTGGGCTGTCAGGGGCCGGAGCGCTGGTGAATTAAGCAGTCTGCAGCAATTGAGTGTGCGCGGCCTTTGAAGTGCCAACATCAGTCAGGCCAGGACTCACTTTTTTCATTAAAAATTTTTCAACTTCTTCTGAGGGAGCTGGTTGCCCTTTTTTTCCTTCCCCCTCAGCCGGCCGGGGCAGCGAGATAAGTTGAGCCTCCAACCCAGTGGCCCCGAGACATCAAAAGGCACTGGGTCCAGTGCTGCTGGCGGCGGCGGCATTAAGCCCTAATGGAGAGCTTCATTAAGGGCCCTTCAAAGGCGGTTTACAGACTCGAGACTGACTAATTTACACATTGTGGGAAAATTGCTACCAGCCCTGCCCACGCCCGACAGGGGCACCGGCGCCCTCTCTCTCCCAAAGGCGGGAACTGCAAACAGGCCTTCCCATGGCAGAGGGGCCTGTCGTCCTCCTCGTTGTGCTTGACTTGTCCGGAGGCAGCGTGGGACGGACGCGAGTGTGAGAGGCTTGGAGCCGGACACGCCTACACGCACGTGGGTTCGAGTCCGGCTCTGCTTCCATCAGCTTGGGAGACTTGGAACAAGTGATGGGACCCTTCTGGGCCTCAGTTGTTCTCATTTGAAAATGGGTGCGATCGGCTTTCAAGGACGAAGAGGTAGAGATCAAGAGCAGGAGCTGGAGTCCGGCTGGTATAGCTCAGTGGTCAACCCATGAACCAGGAGGTCGAGGTTTGATTCCCATTGAGGGCACAGGGCACATTCCCCAGGTTGCGGGTCCAAGCCCCAGTGTGGGGCTTGCAGGGGCCTGCCTGTCAATGAGTCTCTCTCATCATTGATGTTCCTATCTCTCACTCCCTCTTTCTTCCTCTCTGAAATCAATAAAGAAAAGTTTTTAAAAGAGAAGGAACTTGGTGAGTGAAAAGGAGTGACTCTTTTTTTTTTTTTTAAATATATTTTATTGATTTTTTTACAGAGAGGAAGGGAGAGGGATCGAGAGTTAGAAACATCAATGAGAGAGAAACATCGATCAGCTGCCTCCTGCATATCTCCAACTAGGGATGTTCCCGCAACCAAGGTACATGCCCTTGACCAGAACCAAACCTGGGACCCTTCAGTCCCCAAGCCGACACTCTATCCGCTGAGCCAGGTTAGGGCAATTAGCAATATTTTATGTCTTAAGTTTAATTATGACTACGAAAGCGTTTGTTATATTAGTCTATCAGCCTTTCTGTAAATCTGAAGGAGTTCGTTTAAACATCGAATCATATAGTTACTGCCTCTAGAAGATAACTCGGATTGTGGAGAGAGTGACTTCATTTTGCATATGCATAAGATTACATTTTGCACCCCTTTACGTAAAGCTGGAGTAAAAATGACAAAATTGTTAGCATTTATAAACTATAGGTGAAGTCTTGGTTTACAATTGCATAGTCAAAAGGAGTGACTCTTACAAAAGGGAGGGTAAGGGGTCCCTGAGGCAGGGGCCACACTGCCACACCAGCCGGGGTCATCGATCCATTTGAAGATGCCCGCACCTGGATGGGGGCTTTGCTGATGTGCGTCAGGCCCTTCGGCTGTTCTAAGAACTACCTTATGCCCTAGCTGGTTTGGCTCAGTGGATAGAGCGTCGGCCTGCAGACTGAAGTGTCCTGGGTTCGATTCCAGTTAAGGACACATGCCCAGGCTGCGGGCTCGATCCCCAGTGAGGGGGCGAGTAGGAGGCAGCCGATCAATGATTCTCTCTCATCATTGATGTTTCTGTCTCTCCCTGTCCCTTCCTCTCTCACATCAATAATATATATATTTTTAAAAAGAACCGCTGTATGGGTCTCAAGGACAGCACGCAGCGGTATCAATTCGTGCCCACCAGGATTGGCGTGGTGACGCGTCCTCTCTTTGGGATGCTCCCATGTGTATACACCTGCCGACTGAAAACGGTTCTTGCCAGTTACGAAAGGTGGGTCGTCAGCAGCATGGCAGGGCGTGGGTGTCGCTCCCCAGACCAGCTCTGCTCCCGGCCTGCTGTGCTGCACCAGCCACACTGCCTGCCCTTTCTGGTCAGCAGAGATTTCCTTGGCCTGAGAAGGGAGGGACTGGCTGCGCCCAAAGCTTCTCCCCAGCCGGATGACTCAGGGTCTTCCCGCCTCTTTCTGCTCACAGTGTGGCCCAGGGACCAGTGACAGCAGCATCACTGGGACTTCGAGGAAGATGCAGCCCGACGACCTCCCAAGTGGGAAGCTGGGACCTGGGTTCAAGTTCGGGTTGGAGGGCACTGCTCTCACCCCCTCTTTGGCCCGGGAAGACCCCAGGGACTAGTGTTTCAACCAAGGGGCCCAGCCTGGTGACTCTGGCCCGGGAAGTCCTGATTTGGGGGACGAACAGCCTGGCCCCTCACCAACCACCCACCCGGGATCCAGTGCCTTCACTTCTACTCTCTGGGGTCACTGAGGAACCTGAGTGAACGGGAGGAAAGAAAAGGAACCCTGCATTGTTCATTGAGCACCTACTAGGCGCATCGCCCTGGCAAGTTACCGAGGTCCTTAGCGACTGGGTCTTTCAGGTGAGTCAAGAGAGGTCAAGTGTCCTGCCCAAGGTCACACAGGCCTCCTTGCAGAAGCCCTGCACCAGACCCACACACAGACCCATGCCATGCGCACAGAGGGTCCCAGGCACCCCACTCCTGGAGGTGCCCTCCTGAGCTGGTCAGGGTGGGGCGACAGGGGGAGCTCGCACGCCCCGTGGTTGGTTCACATCACCCTCCACGTTCTATCTGTCCATCTTCCTAATTACAGAGAGAAATTCTACAGTCACTTCCTCTAGTCAACCTTCCACTGGGGGGAAAAAATGCGATTCCCACCCCCTCGGTTCCCAACCTCGAAGGGAAGCCGCCCTGGCCACGGGCAGGCATCGCAGCAAACCACTTAGCAAACCGCAAATTTCAGAGGCCTCGTCACATCTGCGTTTTATCAGCTTTTTCCGGATAGTATTACCCCGAGCAATTGTCTGCAGATCGGCCGACAGCTGAGACGTTCAAGCGCTGAATTACGGAGAAAGGGCCGGAGATAAAGCCCTGCACATGTATCCCATCAAAGTAATGAAAGCCTCCTGCCGCAGGCCGCCCGCTGCCTCCTCCAGCCGCCCAGCAGGAAGGCTGATTAACCCTTGCGGGGCAGGGAAGAAGAGCAGGGTCATCCAATACCGCTAATCAGGGCGCCCCAGCGGGTGGGGGTGGGCAGGAAGGAGCCGGTGCAGAGGGCCGCGCTTGCCTCAGGATCAGCCCTGCTGCATTTCCTGTGGCAGGACGGGGTTGGGGGGCGGGGGGAGGAGGGAGGAGGAGTGGGGTAGCTGCAAGAGCATAAATAAGGAAAGAACTCGGGGCCCACAAGGTTCCAGGCCCGCTGTCTGGATCGTGGCAAACCCCAGGAATGAGGAGGACAAGGGGTGTCCTACGCGTGAGCCTTGCCTTGCTGTGGACGTTGTGTTTGCAAGAGCTGGCTGGTGACTACTGTTTAGTGAGCACCTACTATGCCCCAGGACTCACCTGACCCCCACATCTGCCAGAGGAGGAAGTTGCTGTTTGCCCCCAGGACAGGTGAGGAGACAAAGAGGCCCCCGTTTTCACTGGCCTAAGTTCAGACAGCTAGAGAGGAGCGAACACAGGGATTGGAATGAGAAATACAAGCCCTGCTCCATGACCTCAGGTCGTCACCCTTGTCCCCTTGCACCCATCCCTGAAGCCTTTGCCGCGACAGCTACACATTTCCCAGCAAGGGGTGGGCACCCGGTTGCCCCCGTCCCCCTGCTCCCATGACCCATGCACCTTGGGCATCTATGTTCTACCCTCTAGGGACCTACATGCCCTGCCTTGCACGCAAGCTTCTTGCCCAGAGGAGTCTCAGGGACCCGTTCACCCTGTGTGGGAGCCGGGCTCTCTGAGCCCTTCCAGCCCACGGAGCTCGGCCACTGGGGCCAGAGCTGCACCCACGTTGCACATCATGTCTCTCTTCTCTTCACGACGAGCTTGCGCATCTCTTGTTAGCCAGTCAGGCCTCCCTTCTGGCCCACCTTAGCGTATTATTATTATTGTTATTGTTAATTCTCACCTGAGGATATTTTTCCCATTGATTTTTTTTTTTTTTTTTAGAGAATGGAAGGAGGGTGGAGGGTGGGGGAGGAAGAGAGAGGAGAGAGAGAGAGAGCATATCGATGTGAGAGACACATTGATTGGTGCCTCCTGCAGGCACCCCAACGGGGTCAGGGAATGAACCTGCAGCCCCGGTACTTGACGGGACTCAAACCCAAGACCCTTCTGTGTGCAGGCCGATGCTCTACCTCTGAGCGGCACGGAAGGGCCCCCTTTGTGGATTTTTCTCACATCGTCTGTCTTTTGCATCCAGTGTGGTGAGCGTGCCTGTCTGTAGTAAATAGTCCCGTGGCAGCTTTAGTCTCCCCAGCCTGGTGGCCGCCCCTGCAGGTGGCCGGCATGGACAGGCACCTCGACCTGTAAAGCGCCTCACCCATCACGGTGGCTCCCTGCCCCCTCTACCCCCCGCCCCCCGCACTTGTAGGGTCTCTGGGAGTCCAATCCTTCTTTCCTTAGAAACGAAGATGGCGTCCTTCGCTCTCTTCCGTTGCCTTTATCTTTGCAACATTCCCGCGGAAGGCGGTAATCCCTCCGGAGCCACCCTCTCCGAGGCTGCGGGACAGACGGCCATTTGGCACCGAAGTAAGACAACTCGCCGCAGCCAGGTGTTGGCTGGGGAGGGCCCTGGATTCCGTGCAGCGACTTCTGACCTCCGCTTGCTCTGGGGCGCCTTGCCACCCCCAGGCTCTCCATCAGAGGGGCCTGGGCCAGCGTCGCACTCCCACCTCCCATCGCCACCGCAAGATGCAGCTGTAGGTTCGGGCGTCTCTGTTTTGTATAAAACCATGATGAACACCAAGAGGCTGAGATAATCAAAGGGTGTCTCTGTGCCCGGCCGGTGTGGCTCAGAGGGTGAGTGGTGACCTATGAACCAGGAGGTCATGGTTCAGTTCCCAGTCAGGGCACATGCCCAGGTGGTAGGCTCAGTCCCCATTGTGGGGCATGCAGGAGGCAGCGGATCAATGCTTCTCTCATAACTGATGTTTCTCTCTCTCTCTCCCTCTCCCTTCTTCTGGGATGAAGTGTCTCTGGGAGCATGCTCGCAGCACGCGTGCCTCCAGCAGCCCTGGGAGCCGGCCCCGTGGAGGGCAGAGGAAGTCCCGCCCACCTCAGGCAGGTGCTGGGCTCTGTCCCAGGTGGAGCTTCAGGTTCGGATTTGAAGTCGGGACCCCTCCCACCCCTTCACTCCAGTGCCAGCCCACCTGCCGGCCCCTCTGCTGGGTCCTTCTCATCCCCTGACTCACCACAGGGCAGGCTGCTGTTGGCCCTTTGCAGCACCCTATCAGGAAATGGTCATTGTTGATGCCATTGGATAGGTGGGGAAACTGAGGTCTGGAGGTGAGAGTAGAGAGCCTGAGGTCATACAAGGAGGGGTGGAGCTGGGATATGAACCCGGGCAGTTCAGCCCACAGCTTCTGCGCTAAAGCATGAGGGAGAAGCCACCTGGGCACAGGCCCTGGCCTCAGCGGCTTTGAATGAGCCCCAAGCTCTCTGAGCCTGGATGTCACGCCCCTTGAGCTGGGGTGCCTGTGCCTGATGCAGGTGGGGGTGAGGGGAGCTCCTGGAGGAGGAACACCTGGGCCACAGCCACGCCCACCTCCTCCCAGGCACCCCTGCTCCATCCCTGGACGCTCTAGCAATCACCATAATGAGAGGACAGGCCTTTCATCCCTCCCCGCCAGAGCCCTGTGATTTCCACCTCTGCTCCCTGCTGCGTGGTGGGCAGCGGTGGGTTCCTGCATGAATTCTGGGGGCCCCGTGCAGGAGATGGACAGATAGAGGGCCAGGTCCCAAAGTGGACGCATCAGCGGAAATCCCAGCGTAAAAACTGTGGGGGAGGGGAGGGGAGCACAGCCCCAGAAGAGGCAGAGGTCCGGCAGATGCATGCCAGGCTCTGCACTGGCCACTTGGGTAAGGTGACCAGACGTCCCGCTTTTGGCGGGACAGTCCCAATTTTTAACAGTTTGTCCCACGTCCCGCAGCATTTAAAAAAAGTCCCGATTATTCTTTGTAATATTTTAAGTAATAATTTAAAAAAAAGAAAAAAAAAAGAACCCCCACTCCCCCCCGCCCCCGCCCTCCCGGGCAATGGTGTACCGCTTTAAATCCGGTCACCTTACACTTGGGCCAAGTGTCCCTCCGAAAATACTGATGAAACTGCATGTTGGGCTCAGAGCGTGTCTGGGCCTCGGGTCCTGCCTTTAGACAGGGAAGCCAGTGTGTGCCCTGGGACGTGCGGTCTCCTTCAAACTAAAAGTGTGTTTTTCCATCCTGTGGGCTCTGAGCCTTTCTCGAACCAGAGTGTGTGTGGCTCACCCACAAAGACAGACATTGTGTCAGAAGGAAGGATGGAAGGCCTCAGCCCTCGACCTCAGGAAGCGGTGGTTTTGTCAGGGGGGAACTGAGGCTCTGAGCCATGGGTGCCATGTGTAGGTGGGGGTGAAATCGGAAGGGACCCTGGTCTGCGTGCCTGGACGGGGAGTTCCTCCACTTGACCCGGGCTTCCCGGGGAGGGTGCCCATGCCTGGGGAGCTCAGGGTAGGGGGCCCCCAGGAGCACTCAGGACTATTCCTGTTGTCATTGCACAACAGCGATCATTTATGAAATCTCACAATCCTGTGTGTTGGCTGGGCTAAGCTGGGTGGCTCTTCTGCTCCTGGGGAGTTGGCTGAGATTGCTCAGGTGGCTGCATTCAGCAGGAGCTTGGCTGCCCCCCAGGCCTCACTCCTGTGGCTGGGTGGCTGAGCCAGCTGGGGCTGCCTGGGCCTCACCCTCTCCATGTGTCTTTCTCCATCCACAGACAAGGCTGAGCTTCGTTATGTGGGTGCCAGGAGGGTTGCCAGGTCTCTGAAGGCCTGAGGACTGGGTGACCTCACCTGGGAACATGACCCATGGCTCTTGGGCTAGAACCCAAGCATGCCGTCCTAGGCATGGCTCCACTAAGGATGGGCCTGCAGGGATGCCCACCACTGCTGAAGGGGGAGGGTCCCGTGGTCATAGGTGCCTGTGGCTTGGGACATGGCCCCCTTAGGATCTATAAGGGGGAACCGTTCCTGGGAGCGAGGGGCACTCTTTTGATGCCTCTTCCAGGAGAATTCCATTTTGGAAAAACAGTGTTGAAGAGTAATTTCCAAATTGGAAAAGTGACTCAACCTCCCTTTTCTGTAGGACAGGAGCTGTAAATCCCCATTATCATTATCATCATCATCAATGCCATCATCATCAATACCATCATCATCACTATAGTGACCATTATTATCTTTGCATTATTTCTATCATCTTCATTATCATCACTCACCAGCTATTACCTTTATCATCATTATTATCATCACTATCATTGAGTCATCATTATTGACATTGTCACTATGATCACAATCAATATCTGCGTCATTTTCATTACCATATCATCACTGTCATCACCAAACCAGCACCACCACCACCACCATCACCACCATCATCATCCCCATCATCCCCATCCCCATCCCCATCATTACCATCATCACCATCATCCCCACCACCACCATCACCATCATCACCATCACCATCATCATCATCATCATCATCACCATCACCACCACCACCATCATCATCATTCCCATCACCATCATCACCACCATCACCACCACCATCATCCCCATCCCCATCACCACCACCATCATCATCATCCTCATCACCATCATCACCACCATCACCACCACCATCATCCCCATCCCCATCACCACCACCATCATCATCATCCTCATCACCATCATCACCACCATCACCACCACCATCATCCCCATCTCCATCACCACCACCATCATCATCATCCTCATCACCATCATCACCACCATCACCACCACCATCACCATCACCATCATCATCATCACCACCACCACCATCATCATCATCCCCATCACCATCATCACCATCATCACTATCACCATCATCACCATCACCCCCATCACCACCATCATCACCATCATCACCATCATCATCCGATGAACTGCTGATGCCTCCCATGTGACAGATCTGCCTGCTGAGTCTGCCTAATGGCTTTGGGGCTTGAAGCTGGTTTTCTCTGGTTTATTTGTGGTCATTAAAACTACTACCCTGGCATTCTTTCCATTGTTTATTGTTTTAGAAAATCAACTAGAAAATTGTTTTCTTCCCAATTTGGTTCTCAAATATCCAGCAGCAAGATTTTCCACTGGCATCTGGAATGTTCTCATCAGAAATCGCCTTCAAGGCCTGATTCTTGAGTCTGGGAGCTTTGCCCAAGGTCGCCTGGGAATAGAGTGCCTAACACTATTATTATTTGCTCATGCCTAGCTCTTTCCAGCTAATGGAGGACTTTCAAGCCACACAACTCATCAATACAAAGGCCTTGGGAGGAGAAGGGTCTGGGGAGGGTATGTGAGTTTGCTAAGGCTGCCATGACAAAATACCGCAGGCAGGAGGGCTTGAACAATAGACATTTATTTTCTCATGGTTCTGGAGGCTAGATGCGCATGATTAAGGTGTCAGCAAGTTTGATTTCTGGTGAGGGCTCACTTCCTGCCTTGTGGACAGCTGCCTTCTTGCTTCCTCACAGGGCTTTCCTTCTGTGCTCGCTCCCCAGCAGTTAAAGACTCTTCTGGTGGTGATACAAATGACATTGGTGGTGCGGTGAACTCATGTGTTTCTGAGGTGTAGTGTAATGAAAAGTGTGAAGGATCTCCTAAGTCAGCGAGCCAGCATTTCACACACGCTGAATGCACAGCATTTTAAAATCACGTGCAGGTCAAAGATCTGCTCAATGTGCAAAATAAACCGATGGATTTCAGTGTAACAAAGAACCAAATGCTCATCGCTCTGTTTTCGGGTTCCATGTCATAACTGTTAAAATGCTACCGCTTGTCTAGTGTTGTACAGTATCGAGAAATGATCTGACAAGCCTGTGAAAACACTCCCTTTTCTCACTGCGCATCTGCGAGGCCACCTTTCCTTCAACTAAATCACCTACTGCCTGCCACCGACTGAGCGCAGAAGTAGATGTGAGAACTGGGGGGGGGGGGGGGGGGGGGGGGGGGGGGGTGGTGGTGCCTACAAGAGCAGATGGTAAAGAGATCTACAGAAATGGAAGACCATGCCGCGCTTCTCGCTGATGTTTCTTTGGAAATTAAAAATACAATGTTTATGTTAATATGCCAGAGGCTTGTTATTACATTTAAACTACAGGCCCGGTGCGTGAAATTCGTGCACGAGGGGTAGCGGGGGAGGTCCCTCAGCCTGGCCTCCACCCTCTCGCAGTCCAGGACCCCTCGCTCCTTACTGCCTGCCTGCTCACTGCTCCTTAGTCCTGCCACAGAGGCGGGAGAGGCTCCTGCCACTGCCACTGCGCTCACCAGCTGTGAGCCGGGCTTCTGGCTGAGCATCCCCCTGTGTGCGTCATAGCAGCTGGTCGTTCTGGTCGTTCTACCGTAAAGGTCACTGAGACTTTTATTATATAGATGAATTAACAGAAAATTCTAAAACATTTCCGTTTTAATTTCTAAATGTTAGGAGGTCAGCGTACACCAACAGAAGTTCTTTGGGGTCCTCGATAGTATTAAGAGGGCAAAAGGACTCTGAAACCAAGAAGTTTAGGAACTGCTGCTCACAGCATTTTGCGGCTAAGGACACAGGCACAGAGAAGGTAGGCAATGTGGCTGAGGCCACGGAGCTGGAACAGTGCCCGCTGTGGTGGACCCCGTGGCGCTGCCTGGACCCTCCCATTGAGGAAGATAGACCTTGGCCGCAAGGCTATTGGGGGGATTTCCTCAGCCAAAGGAGACTGGACCTGCACTTGGGCTGGATAGAGGAGTTTGGGCGACAGCCCTTCCCAGGGTCAGCTGCCATCCAACGCCAGAACAATGGGGTGAGAGAGGGAGGGACTGCCTGGGGGTGAGCCCAGGTTTATGGAGAGGTTGGATGGGGTGCAGAGGGAGAGAAGGCTGGGAGCCAGGATCAGGCCTCAGTCAGTCCTGAGTGCGGGTGGGGAATTCAGGTCTCATCCTCTCTCTCATGGTGCAGCCTTGGTCAAGACCGCAGCTGGCCTCCGGCTGGACTTGGGAGTTCAGGGCCACGGACAAGCATCTATGTCAAGCCGAAGGGCAGCTTTGAGCTTACAATTCTGGGTCCTTCTCCCTCCATTCAAATGGCCACAAAAGATGTGAAAAAAGCCTTGTGATTGTGTATAGGAGGGGGTGTTGTCACCAGGAGAACCTCCATCTCTCGGGGGGCGGAGAAGCCCACGCAGCCATGCCCGGATGCACAGATCCGCCCTAGGACGTCCCAGTCCCAGGTGCTTGCATCCCGGCTTGCACACCTCTAGGGACAGTGAGCTCACCACCTCACAAGATGGCTTCCTGCTCTTCTGGGAGCTCCATCCATTCTCCTGGAGGCTGAGACCCCCTTTTGTCCAGGCCTTCCCCTTTGTTTCTCTTATCACTCTTGCTTTTATTGCAACCCGTTTCCCCTCCAGACGTGCCTTCTTATTGACTTTCTGTATCGTTTGCCATTTTACTCTTCCTGTGCCTCCCTTCCTGTGTCCCCAGCCCGCTCCTCTGCTTGCCTCTCCACAGCTAAGCCTGCAGTCTCCCCCACTCGCCATTTCCTGCGCCCTTCCTGCGTGACAGCCCGGGGCACCGAGGGGCTCATCAGAGCAGGCCTTGCCTCCATGAAGCTCACACGCCTGTGGCCACACATGCGGCCCCACAATCCATACCGTGCCCACGGCGTGTGAGGTGTCAGGGAAGAGGCAAAACGTTTAGAAATGTTTCTGAAACGGAAGACTGCAGGATTGTGTCCCGGGACGAACACAGAATGAGCCCAGGTCGTCTGCCTGAGTGAACAAATCTCACCGCTCCCACCCCCAGCTGTGCACACAAATGACTTCACTTCTCCGAGCCTTGCTTTCCTTCTCTGGAAAGTAGGTATGAGCAGTGGGTATCGTTGCCCTCTCTGGCCTGTTGGAAGGATGAAACAGAACGGTGTGCGTGATCCCCCAGCACGCAGTAGGTACACAGGTCCAGGAAGCTGGGGTCCTACTGTCCGCGCGAGCAGCGGGCCTTCGGAGCAGCTCGTGCGTTGCAGCACCTGGCCAGCGGCTGGCAGGTCGGATTAGGGACATGTGTTAGCAACTTTCCAGTCGGCAGAGGTCTGCCCAGCAATTGGCCCTGCCAGACTCGGCTTCCCCTAACCGATTCGGACGCAGCACAGACCTCGGCCGCTCTCCCCACAGCCCCCCTCCCAGGTGCCCAGGGAGGAGCCACAGCCCCCCAGGGACGTGGCCAGGGCAGCCACAGTGGACAGGCCGTGGGCCGGGCAGCTCATCCAGGGGCCCCTGCTACCATTTAAACGCCAGGTGGTCGGCCGGGTCCTCTACTCGCAGCCCCCTGCGCCCGGGCTCCTCACCACCTGGCCTTTTGCACGTGCCACACCTGGATCTGAGCCCCACGCTGCTGCTTCCCAGGACGGTCCTCTGGGCAAACTGAATGTCAGCTTCCTCTTTAGTGAAATGGGGCTAAGATAACGCACATCCCAAAGGGTTGCTGGGAGGGTGAGATGAGCTAAAGGGTGCCAAGTGCTGCCTGCAGGCTGGTGGCCGGGCGGGGAAGGTTGCTATGGTGACTTCCCACCAACGCCAATGCCGGAGACAGAGCTGAAGGGGACCCACCTCTCCTGTCCCCCGGGAATGATCACAGTGAGGCAGGGAGTGTTGGTGGACCCCACGGCTTGGCCCAGGAGAAATGGCAGTCGGAGTCTTTAGCACACGCTGGCTGCGTGGAGGAATGGGTCCCCGGGAGGGCCTGGGACCCACCTTCCTCATGTGAGGAGACCCTGGCTCTGGGGGGAGGAGAGAGGGCGCAGGCCCGGCTGGAGGAAGGAGCTCTCTTCCTGCATGAGGGCAGCTCACAGAGAGACAAGAATGTGTCCGGGAGTGAGTGCCCCGTCATGGCGGGACAGCAGCGCTGGTGGGAGAACTGTGGGCGGCGATGTATAAAGGGAGCCCAGCCCTGGGTGGGAACTGGCTCTGTGATGCCCGAGCTCCTTCCGCTGGGAGCTGATTTCCTGCCCAGCAGCAGTCTGACGCAGGCGACTCCCACCGAGGTGCCTGCTGGCTTGTGGCTGCCTCAGCCCTCCGGCCTCTGGATGCTCTGGACCCCCTGCGCGTGCCTAGACAGTGCAGGGAAGAGAGATTGAGGTGCCTGGGAGGGTTTAATGGGCCAACCTTGACAAGGTGCACATCACCTCTATGTCCATTCCTTGGCCAGAACTGCAAGGGAGGCTGGGAAATGTGGTCCAGCTGAGTCCCCTGAGGAAGCGGGAGTGGGCGTGGCCAGTCCCTGCCACAGACACCGGCGCTCATTCACACGTTCGCTCGTCATTTGTTCAGGGATCAGTGAGTCCCTACCAGAGGCCAAGCCTCCCAGGGTCAGACACAGTCCTGGTCTCCAGGATCCGCCGCCTGGACACGGGGAGCGGCTGCTACCTTGCAGTTTGGCAGGGTTGACGGATGCCTCCACCCCAGCACCGCATGGTATATGGACGTGACCTCTGCGGCCTCTGCTTCTTCATCTGTGAAATGGGGAGAACTCCATCTACCTCGAAGGGGACCACATGCCAAGCTCTGAGCACAGCCAGCACACGGTGAGCCCCCGCAAGCGGCAGTGGGTAGCTAATTAGGGACTGCCTTTCGGCGTCAGGGCTCTGTGGGGACTCGGGGGTTGGGCCCGGACACGCTGGGTCCGCTGTGCCATGAGGGTGGCATTCCAGCCCCCCAGCGGGGTGGTGAGAGGAGGAGCATTTGTCAGGGAGGGAGGAGACTGCCCTGCAATCCTCAGACACGGTGGCCTCGCTCCGCGTATGTCACGGACACAGGAGGCAGAGGGAGGGTTCCCCCAGGTCCCCGCAGGGCAGCCTCCCTGGCAACACTCACCCAGGCAGTTTCTCTTTCACCCTCTGAGGCAAAGCCCAAAGCACCACGTAACACGCAGCTCCGCGGGAGAAATGCCAGGATGGGACACAGGATCAGAGAGGCTGGCAGCTCTCCTGCGGCCCCGAGCTGGTGGAAGAACAGGGATTCCAGCCGAAGGGGCCAGCTGAGCGGCCCGTCTTCGGGGACCTCACCTGCAGGAGACTGTGCAGGCCCGGCCGAAAGCCACAGTTGTGGGCTCCTAATGCCGCCGGGCCTGTCCCTTCTCCAGGGAATCCGTCTTACGTATCCAGTAAAAGGAGATCAAAATCAGAAGCACATTTCCGTAGGAGAAGTTGGGAAAGGCGCTGTCCTTCCTCGGTGGAGAGCGGCGGCAGCGTTTGGACAGCTTCAAGCCTCAGACTAAATGAGACCGCAGGGTCCTCGCGCGGCAAAGCCCTCCCAGCACAATGACAGCCAAAGGCTGCGGCTGTGAGCCTGGCCTGATGGTCCGAACCTGTGGCCCGGGTGGCTGAGTGATGTGGGCTGCGGGAGGTGCAGCGAGTGCTGCGGAAACAAGCGGTATAGCGTTCAGGTGCGTGTAATTGGGTGGATTCAAAACCCGCGAGAACATTGTAAAGAACTTGACCACGCCCTTGCTCTGCCTCCTGGGATCTGGCTATAAAATAGACTCGGCTTGCAGGCGGTGGCTCTGTCTCCATCTCAGAGCAGCGTCCCACCTAGCCCCAGCTTTATCCTCTTGTCTGTCTTCCTTTTATTAAAAAAACAAAAAAAAAACAAAAAAAAACGCACATATATTTATTTTATTTTTTAAATATATTTTATTGATTGTTTTACAGAAAGGAAAGGAGATGGATAGTTAGAAACATCGATGAGAGAGAAACATCGATCAGCTGCCTCCTGCACACTCCCCACTGGGGTGTGCCCGAAACCAGGGTACATGCCCTTGACCAGAATTGAACCTGGGACCCTTGAGTCTGCAGGCTGACACTCTATCCACTGAGCCAAACCGGTCAGGGCTCTTGTCTGTCTTCTTTAATCTTTCACTGCCCCCCTGCCAGGTTCACCCCTGGCCGTGCTGAGCACGGTACACTCTGGAGCGTGCGACAGCTGCAGAATCGCCGTGATTCATGCATGTTGAGAAGAACCCAGACAGCGGTGCGGACATGGCCCTGTGGCTTCCCGGGTCCAGGCAGCCTCGAGGGCCAGACCTCCCTGGGCCTCCATCCCCTGGTCTGTGAACAGAGAACGAATCCCCTCTGCCGAGCAAGGTTGCTGGCGTGTAATTAAAACGGAGGACAACTACAGATTGTACGTTTAGGAGAGCAAGGACAGCTGTTTCAGGGACATACCTGCAGTGCTGAGAACAGTGCTTAGAGCACAGTAGGTGCTCATTCAATAGTTAGTAAATGAATGGTACAGAGTAGGTGCTCAACAAATATTTGTTGAATGGGCCATTGAATATATAGGCATGTAAGGACATCTTCCCAGCCTGGAGTTTCTTTTCCTCCCTCCCTTCCCCTCTCCCTTCCTCCTTTTCTTTCCTTTCTCCCTCTCTCCCTCCCTCCCTCCCTCCCTCCCTCCCTCCCTCCCTCCCTTCCTTCCTTCCTTCCTTCCTTCCTTCCTTCCTTCCTTCCTTCCTTCCTTCCTTCCTTCCTTCCTTCCTTTCTTCCTTTCTTCCTTTCTTCCTTTCTTCCTTTTCTTTCTGAGATATATGACTCAGAGAGGTTAAATAGCATACCCAGGTTCACAGAACTAATGAGAGTCTCCCTCTGATTTTGTCTGGCCCCATAGACCTTATACTTTCCATGTGTCTGGAAGTTTCTTAGAAGCCTCTGAAAGTATCAGTTAGGACTGCCTTCGATTGTAGCTTAAGCAGCAAAGACGTGTACTGCTCTCCCACGAGGGGTGTGGGAGGGGAGTTTAGGCCTGGAGCAGCTCTTCCCACCTTTCCACTCCTCCTCCTGATGTGTGCTGTTGGATTATGTCCTGCATGGCTGCTGCAGCTCCAGGCCTCACAACCAAGTTCAAGGCGGGAAGTGGGGGGCCAATGAGGGAGGCCAGCTACTGGAGTGGTTTCTCCTTTTATTGGCAAAGGAAAAAGGTGTCCAAAGACAGGTGTGTCCAAAAACTTTATGCCTCCCTGGCTAGATTGGTCACATGGCTGACCCTAGCTGCAAGGGAGCCTGCAAAATGGAGTGTCCTGCAAAGGCATCTGGGCTGGCCAGGGCAGCCCAGACCAATCCTTGTCTCTGGACAAAATCAGTTTTGGGACAGTGAGAGGAGGGGCACTGCTGGGGTGTGTGCTCGCCATTCCTGTGGTAGAAGCTGAGACGTAGTGACATCTTAACTAATAAAAGCGAAATATTAAAATTAACCGTTTCTCCGAGACGGGGCAAGCCACGCCCAATAGCCAATCAGAATGGCTGTATGCAAATTAGCTCAGGCAAGATGGCGGCCGCAGCCCTGGAGGCCAGC